>JAQMYI010000038.1:30103184-30137720 GCA_030014275.1 Clariallabes melas
TCATCCCCCCACCCCACCCCCGATTCACACTGCATTGCTAATGTTACATGATGACATAATGACATAACGACATTCATTAATTGTAGCAGACATGATGCTTACAACATTTAAAGACACACACATTTCGTTACAAATTGCAATACCAGGCTGCGGAATAGTGGTGTAATGTGCACTTGTGTGTGTGTGTGTTGCGAGTGAGAAAAACCAAAACTTTTGCATTGCCTGGACAAACTTCCATCCTTTAATGTTATTCGTTCTTATTCAGTTTGCATTTTTCTAGTACACAATCTACTTTAAATATTACACTTATCTTACAATTAATTCTCACCCAACTGGAATTTAATCTTAAATCATACTCTGAAATTACACAACATTTTATAACAACAGTTAAAAAAAAAACAACACACACACAATCTAACACAGTGAAAATATATTTATATACACACACTACCAGTCAAAAGATTGGACTTTTATTTTTTCTTTCAGAAAAATAATGTAGACTGTTAAACACTGTAAACTAATGTATCTGAGATTATACAGTATAGTATAGTGAATAAAGGAACTTTTTAGCTTAAGGTTTGGTAATAAACTAAAAGCACAATCTTGTAATAAATGAAGTATACCGTAGGTTAAATTCAATGTAAAAGTGTAGGTTAAGATATTAATAAATTACCTATTTGACCTTTACTCCATTCCTAGCATCATAGTGCTTAATGACAAGAACTGGGGAGGAAAAAATGGAAAAAATATATATTTGGAGTGAAATACTGAATTTCTGTCATTTCAGATGACTTAATATAGTATTTAATATAGATGGCAATAAATTGATACCTGGAATCTTTATTTGGTTGATACCAGCTAAAACATTTTGATTCAGTTACATTGGGAAAAAAAAAAGGATTTGTTTAATCTTATGATGATTTTACTTTCAAATTAATTAAATATTGATGAGTGGGCCCAAGCACCCTGCGCCTTTGTTAATAGCAACTTTTCAGCATAAATTGAAGGCATCGTCACAGCTGACGTATTTGAGATATCAAAAATCCCTCTGCAATTTTGCAACCTCAATGTATTGAGATCACATAGGCCCGGTTTGTTGGCGATCATATAAATCACCTTGGAGGAGTACATCAAAATCCATTAGGCCCTAATTAGATTTTGTCTTCCTTACATGTTTTTTCTTAAATACTGTAGCAAGTGTTTACATATTAAGAAATCTCCTTTTCAACCATATTACATTTTCAACTTGGTTTTCGTCGGCGTGAACCTTATCGTTGCATTTTTGTGCAAGTTGTGTTTTTAGCACAGGAGCTGTTTGACAACAGGCTAGGGGCCCCAGGCTAGTAGGGGGGGCCCGAAGGGCTGACAAACTTTGAAACTACAGCAGGTTATCAGATTATTTATTAGATATTGGAGATGACTGGTTGGAGAGGCCCCTTGCAATTTTTTGCCCAAGGGCCCCTTTTAAAATAATTTTAAAGTTTAGCACTATTTAAAGGAAAATTTTATCATAAATGGGTATTAATATCAGCCTACACTTGAGGTTTCTGTTTTGCAGTTGGAAATAGAAAAGTTGTATTGTGCCATCTTTAGCATCTACAAATCTACAACTTTTAAAGCAATCTTTAAATCAGTAAGATATGTACACCTTGCTTGTATTTACAGTAGGTACGTATGTACGTAGTTTACTACCAAACCTTAATTACATTTTTTTTTTACTTCCTTACAGTATTCCTGATAAAGCTTCACACACTTTCAGTGTCTTTTCACTTTTAAAAAATACATTTTGATACCAAAATAAATTTATACAATATTATAGTCACCTTAGAGCCTCCACTATTTATAGCTGTCTTAGAAACAAATTTCAACCATAAACCTAGTATATAACACACAAGTAAATCATAAATACATTCACATGTATTACGTCTAAAATTTTTGACTGGTAGTGTTTTTTTTTCAGGAAATATATATATTTTTAAATAATAAATATTAAAACTTTTCACTTCATATAAACTCTATGCGTTAACATTGTACATTTAGCTATTTAAAAGTGTATATTACATACACATACACTATTTAAATATCTATTCAATAAAGTCTCTGTCCATTTTATAGCCTATTCAGGAAAATAATTTATCCAGAGTTACAGGAAGACGCACTTTGTGGCATTGGAAATGTAAAGAGGACCTCAGGAGCTAAATTTCATAAATAATAATAATAATAATAAGAAGAAGAAAAAGCATGGATTTAATCTAGGACAAATACACTCATCTCTCACCAGTTTCACATTTTATCGATAGCTCTCTTTTTTCAAAAATAACAACCCAAAATAACCATTAATGTATACCCTGACCTTGACGTTCGTAACGGTTTAACTGCCATTTCCCATTTCCAGCACAACATGAACTCCTTTAACCTCACATACACATTTCATTCGATTCTCACTAGCACAAATAGCATCACAAAATAAAATCACATTTTAAGCACTGAGGGTTTATTGCACTTCCGTGTCTGTGGGTGTATATTGCTGAAAATATGGCATTTGGGGGACAGCTCAGTTCTGAAAAAGTGCCAATTAATGGTCACAAATATAGCACTCTATAAATATATATCATAGACTTGGGGTGAGTAAATTTTTAACAAAATAAGCCCTAAGCGCCAACTTTAAGGGTGGAAACTCAACAGGATGTGCTGAGCAGCTACGCGCCTCGCGCCTTAATACAGCTAACTACGGTTTGTTACGTTATTGCACAATTATTTCAGTGTTATGTGTGCAAATCAGCTGGCTGCTCGGAGTTCTCTTTCAATTTTAAAGCTAAACAAGCTGAAAAATTGAAAGTGCTTTGTTGAACTCGACCGTTTGATTGTGTAAGTCTAACGTCATTACAAATAAACAGCCAAGAGTTTCAGGTTTAAAGCTGACGCTCTCAAAGTGCATTATGGGTAACAAACACACACACTGTGCGTAAATATAAGTACTGAGAAACTGAATGAATTCTATGTTTGTTCTCGAATTTCTTGAGTTCAATGTTTTTCAGGAATTCTGACAAATTTGTTTGTAGAAATTTTAACAAGTGAAATGGTTGGGAATTTGTACCAATAAACTTTAAGAAGAGTTAAAACATTCATTTTTTTCAGTTTATTTTCTAGTGAAACACTTAAAGGTTTGAAATTAAATAGAGTTCTTAGTTTGCGAATGAAATTTTTAAAACAAACATTAAAACTATTTTTCAAAAGGTGGGAAATTCAATTTAGAATTTTAGAAGTTTTAAGGTTTTTTTTATGCATCTTTTGATAATTCAATTTTAATTTTAATTTACTTTATATCTGCTTAAAACTGAAATTTCCAAATCTTAATTAATTTCAATTTTAGTGAACTAAATTCAAGTTCAGATTTCTTTCACACGAACCTCCAAATTAAGTTCAAACTACATAATTATTCAACTATCAGTTCCTGTCGTCACAAAATCAGTTCATGAGCCTGAGAATAGCTGGATTTCATTACATTTTATTCAAATCAAGCTAAAAAATATATATATAATTTTTAGAAGCTAACCGAGCCACTAAGTGTAATTTTAAACTCAGGTTTAATTCAAATTTTCTTCTTAAGTTTGACTGAGAAAATTGTTCTGAATTTTTCTGAGACTGGTTTGTCATCGTACCTTGGATCTCCTCCCTCCTTGTTTCTTTTACGTTTCTCAGTTAGTAGCAGTGTGCTTTAGTGCTGCAGAAGAATTTCATGCATTATTAAATAATGGAAAAGAAAAACATCCTGCAGTAGCCTGGCATCGACTTTCACAATCAGGTGCTCAAACTTTGTGCAAAAATAATTTTCAGTCATACGGGTGACGCTCTTTTTTTCCTGATAACTGACTAAACTGCAAAATTTATTCAAACGATTGTATGGTGTGTTACGCCCTCTGAGAGGTCATGATGGGTGACAGATTCTTAATTTGGCCAGATCTTCATAAAACAGACAAAATAAACAGTGATCTAATCTAATCTAATCTAATCTCGTGTGATTGGTGATGCTCATTCTATTGTCGTGAAAAATACAAGCCTTCTAAATAATAACATACTGTAAAAGCCAAATCCACACATATGCTACATTTCCTACAATTTTAACATTAATGACGCGACACAATACAGCCATGTTTACACAAATGAAACCGCAACACACTAAGGAACAGGAATGATTATATATACAGTGTATACGAACTCGATAAATACATCTAGTTTTGGTTCTATCACATAAAAATAAAAAAATCTGCCTTTTTTTCCCTTTACACTGAACCTGAAAGAATAGGCACTCCCGCCAGTCTGGAAGGCTGAGAAGTTCTCACAGTATACAGGAAATGTGTTTGCTATGAAATAAACCTGTTTATGTGAAACAGAAAGGGCTGGGAGCAAGTTTGTCTTGAAAAGTAACCCGTCACATGAAGAAAGCATCTCTAGACAAAGCATCGCTGGTTCTCTCTCATTCCTGATTTTAAGGATACGGATAAAACGTCTCTCAGGTTACAGGATGATGCATCCATTCAAACAGTGTTATAAATATTTCTCTTAAATACTTTAAATAACATATGGGTTACAGTTGAGTGCAAAGGTTCGCCAAAATACGACAAACGTCATTTTACTATCATGTTACAAAAAAGAAATCACATTTTCCCTGCTATATATAGCCCTGTTTGGACAGGATTAAATTCACAATAGGAATCTGGAGTAATTCTACACTCTCCATGTGATGTTTTTTTTAATCTCAGTCTTTTCCTCAATCAAACTTGAGAAAATAACACAAAACCTCCTACACTGCAAAACAAATTAAATAATAAAAATAAATACATTAATAAATTAAATTAAGTAAACATTTGCAAGTGAAAATAGCTTGAATCTAGTCAAATTTATATAAATAGACATTATTAAATACACGTTATTAGATTATAACCAAATATAAGAATATTAAACCCATATTTTACATTATTTAAGTATTATAATAATTTTACATATAATTTAACTTATTTTAATCATTCATTTAAGAAAAAAAAGAGAACTTATCCGCTAATAGAGCAAGAAATCAAGTACTTAAAATTGTAAAATATGTCCAGAAATGGGCTTAATTTTATATCTGATTTACTGTAAGCTTACAGTAAGAAGCAACATATAAAGTTGACTAGATTCATGATGTTTCCACTGGCGAAAAGGTCTTAATATTGCAGCGTTTCTTTTTAACCAACTCGAATAACTTTTCTCCTGTCCAGCTAGACATCTTTGTGACTTTTTTTCGAATACTTTTCTCACCACACCTACTGTACATTAGCCGCGTATCTTTTTCACTTGATGACTTCCTGGCTTTGGGCTGGTTAACTCTCTCCACGCTGCCTACATCGCACGTTACTCCGTTAGCCGGAGAAAGAAAACATAATCGATCAAAAGAATGAATCTTTGAAGGCTGATTGACAAGACAGTTACGATATAAATACCGATAGAAACCACTTTATATTCACACTCGACAAAACTTACACAAATAAAACCTGATCGGATTTCTTTCTGAACAGTTTTTTTAAACGTTATAACTGATTAAAAAAAAAAACGTCAAACTAATCCCGTCCAAACAGGGCTCGTTATGTAACACGATCAGGCGGGACACATTTCCTTATTCATCGCAAAACTTCACTTTCTGACTTTTGCTGGTATGTCTTTTTAGACTTTTTTTTATTTTTATTTTTTTACTTATTTTGTATTGATGACTTTTCCTCTTCTCGTCAAAAGTGGGTGCAAACTTTTGCACTCAAATGCATATAGCTATAAAAGCTGTTATAAATACATCACAAATGCTGCACTTTGTGTACTGATTTTAGATGATGAAAATCATACAAATTGTTTTTTTTTAATCCAATCAAATTTTCACAATTTGAATCAATTTTATAAAGTTAAATTTTTTTTTAATGTTTATGGCTACAGTTCCACATCTAATGGTAAAATCATTACACAAATAACATCCTTGACATCTTTAGGTTAAATAATCCCAGGCTCACATATATACCATTATATCTACCGTTTGTTTTTAGAATTAACTTCAAATAATTAATTTTATGTTCAAATATCTACAGTAATGCCATATGCATGTAAGCATTTAAGTTAACATTTGCACAAGAGGTCAATAACTGGGCCAGGCCTGTAACTGTGTGATGATTTCAGGAAGATTCTACGTGGTTCTCATTGACTGAGCTTCCGCTTGCTTTTAGACTTCTGACTCTCATGTGAATAAAGGTAGAGGAGCAAAAACGTAGAAAGCAAATACATCCTGGCTCGCTGCTCAAGTGCATTTACAAAGAATGGAAAAATCTATCCACATTCGATTTTCCCCTGGGACCTTTCCTTACCTCCAGTCTGCCTTGTGATGAGATGGAAACTTCAGGACAGGTAGTGGAGTGTGGAGATAAAATTTTTCATTCGTCAGTCATCAGGTCTAGTAATCAGTCCAGGATTTAGTCAAATGACTTTGAAGGTCATGTGATATAATCTCGAAGACGGTCCTTCCCTCACGTACGGAGACGCAGCTTCAGTAAAAGATGTCCCCTTGTTCCTTTTGACTCATTATTACCGGACTTCTCGCCAGGTTTGTTGGAGCGAATCCCTTAGCTGTCGCGTTCTCCTCAGATTAATGTTCCTAGCCCTTTCTGAACGTCTGCATCATCAGCATGTGAGTACACTCAGCCATATTACAAGCACTGACTTACAGATATCCTCACTTGCTCTACGTAAAATGGACAGAGGCTCTGAACAGGTTTCAAGCTTTGGACCATGGAAGAGAACGACTCTACACACGCTGCACACGGATAAAACATGTCGCAAGGCCTAAGAGCCACATCAGCTTTCACAATGACGGAGCACTTCACCGAAAAGCAGGAAGTTATTAATCAGCACAGAAGTCATTCTGTGAAACGGAACAGCAGTCTGTGAGAGACGTCAAATACCTTGGCTGAGTCTAGACTTTGTATACGTTTACGTGCAAAAGTTTACATACCCCTGCTCGAGGATGATGAAACCAATAAGGCGTTTAACGCATGTCAGGTTTTTATGAGGTCAACAAGTGTAAGGTTAGCAGATTTATATATAAACATGTATCAACCATGAGATCTGTTCACATCACATCTCTCTCAACTGTTTATTTTGGATCTTTTATAACCTCCCGCTGACTGTAACACTGTAACCCGACCGCTTGCAGAAATCCCTTAGGACTCCCTGAGTCCTGTTATTTTAACATTTCCTGCCTTAAATAAAAAGTACAATTTTGTTGTGTTGATTGTTTTGTTTTCAGTCAGTCATTCATTAAACTCTTTAACTGTGTGGCCTACATTCATTAGAGCGTGCTAAAGGGAATACAGGGCTTACTACTAAAGATAACCACACGTTAGTCTTAAGCTGGGTTTATGCATGGTTTCAGAGCACGTAGATGATGGTGTAGCACTGAGACCAAAGGCAGGTGATAACAAAGTGCGCGTGGGCGCTGCGATGACTGATGCTTGACTGATGCAAAATTCGTGGGACAGCTACAAATATGCTTGACAAAAGTAAACAAGTAAACAAAACATGCACAGAACACGGAAAAATATCCTTATCATCTTGCACGAGCCTGGATCGTACTCTCATTCATCACATTATTGAAGCTTTGTCTTCTCAGCTCACAGGACTTGGGTAAGAGGATTGATTGTATTGTATTGTAATATCTGACATGCACAGGTTAGAGATTAGATTGGGACGACGATCTTAAACGACGCACAGTGTACAGCCGGCTTGAGTCTCAGTTAACATTTCATTCATCTATTTAATTGAACTAATTGCCAGCTATTCAACGGGGGATGCAAACTTTTGCACTCAACCGTAAGATGATGCATTATAAACCTATGACTCCTGTGTATTATATTATATCTACTGACCATCAGTGTGAGGTGTTCAGGGTGGAGCCAGTAATCTGATTTAATGAGATCAGAGTCTGGGGAAAGTCTGATCTAAGAGATAACGCGGCTTTAATTAGGACACATCATCTATAGGAGGAGGAGGAGGAGGAGGAGGAGATTCCACGTGGGATTCAAGCTACAGGCTTTGCAGGTCATACTACTAATCATCATCACCATTATCTTACACACACACACACACACACACACACAGATAGTGGCTCTAGATGAAGTGGATCCAGCCGTTATCCCACTCGCGCGGAGGCGAGATTTTGAACCGGTGGCGTCGCACCCTGTAGTTCTTGCCGTCGTGGTTGTCCCAGTACTCGTCGGGGCCGACGCGGTAGCGGACGGCGAACTGCAGGCTGCCGCTGCTCTCGAGGAACGCCGGCGTCACGATCTTGAACTGGAAGCGGTCGGAGCCGCCGTCGCTCGAGCTCGGCACGTACGACGCGGGCACGTCGACGAAGGTGAGCCAGTTGTTGAGCGTGTACCTCAGCGTCACCTGCTTCTCGAACGCCAGGTTCGACACGCGCACGAAGCCCGAGATGCTGAACTCGTCCGTCTCCACAGACTCCAGGAGCACCTTGGCGCTCTTCAGGCGCTCCCGGAAGTCGGGCTGCGCGCCCGGGCAGGTGAACTGGGTCTCCACGAAGGTGGACTGCGTGTATCCGTTGTGCGCGTGCTGCTCGAAGTTGTTGAGGTGGAGCGCGCGGGCCTTCTTGAACTTGTCGGGCGTCTCGGGCACGTCGCTGTCGTCGAAGTGGCGCACGGAGATGAGCTCCAGGCCGAGCGAGTCGGCGAAGCGCACTTTCTTCTGGCTGGACGGGCTGCAGATGCGCGCCACCTCCAGCTTCGCCCTCTCCGCGGAGCTCGGCAGGGACTTGCAGCGGCGGCGCAGGCCGGGACTCGGCGGCGGCTTCGGCAGGGATTCGCGTCCCCTCGGCCGCTCGTCCACGACGCGCATCTCCAAGGGTTCGCGCTCGCCGGTCACCTCCTCCTCCTCTTCCTCCTCCTCGCCTTCCGTCTTCTCGCCGTCGTCCATCTTCTGGTTTGCGGTCAAGCTCCCGAACAAGCCGGCGATGCAGCTGTAATTTCTCGGAAGGCAGTTTTTCGGAGGCAGCATGACCACGACTTCACCAGTCGCTTCGGTTTCCATAAAAATTCACCAAAAAAAAAAAAAAAAAGGATTAAACTCCTGAGGTGTAAAACCTTGCCGGTCAGCAAAAATGATGAGACGAGATGAGACGAGACGACCGGCTCAGGTGACACTTACTGCGTGCACTGCCGTGTGCGCGCCTGCGCCTCTGCGTTCCCCGTGTGCGCGTCTGAGTCTCCGTCCTTACATGTCCTTCCCGGTGCGCGTCTCTGCGCGCTTTCTTTCCCCCCCAAAAAATCTCTTTCAAACACCAAAGCGCGCAGCAGCTACACAGGCTGCACACACACACAGATCTACGCAGAGCATTGCGGAAGAGGTGATGATGATTTCCCCCCCACCACACACACATATACACACACCTCCTCGGGTAAGAACAGCGCCTGCGCGCGGTGACGTCGCCACCCAAACACTATAGATAAGACTAATGAGGTAGGTGCAAGTGCCAAACCAACCGGAGTAGGGGACCTTTAAAGGAAAACTATTTAATATTTATAATATTTTATATATATATATATATATATATATATATATATATATATATGTACACGGTGTTAATATTAATGGGATTTTTTTTTAAATTAGGACAATCCAGAATATAAGGAAGTCAAAGCATGGTGACAACTATACAGTTTATTGTCAATAATAATAATAATAATAAAAAGAAAGAAACAAAAGGCCTGCATAAGAGAGACACGAATTGAAAGTGAACACACACGCGCACACATCGTGTGCACTTGCGGCTCCGAAGCCACGCCTCCACTTTGCCGTCGTTTTCCGCTGCGTCACTGCGTCGTGACGCACGCACGCACGCACGCAGACCACCCTCGCATGGTGATCGCCATGGCAACGGCACGTAACGCCGACTCGCGCCACAAACACGCCGAGACCAATAGACTACATCGCTCGTTCCAAGACCCGCGCGGACGCTCGCTCCAGGCGCACGAGCACCATGCCACGCTTCAGCCAGATGTAACCACGGATCAGGTTATTATAATAATAGCAATAATAATAATAAGAATAATAACGATCCTTTCCTCCGTCCTCTTTTTAAGAAGCCTATCACTGATCACTCACTCTTAACTTGTCTTACCCTGCATGATGACGTCAAAGGGAATGGAATGACGTGTCTCCCCACACACGCACCACAGGAGGAGTTTCAGGATCAATCCCATTGTCAGGACGCGCCAGGACGCATGGATGATGCAGAGTCTGGAGAAGCCGGACTGCGGTGCGCCTTTGTGCAAGCTTTCAGGAGGAGGAGGAGGACGCGTGGAAGAGCTGCTGCTGAACATTAGCGAGGAAAGCTCGGTGAAAGAGCAGGAACCTTATGAGATTCTCAACCAAACAGGCTGGGATGAAGCTGTGAGTACTGTGAGATAAGATAAATAACGCACCCATGAGACATGAGGCGCACCTGCACCTCTGCACCTTTTGCATGCATTTCTGATAAAGACGAACAAACAGGAATAAGAATGGAATAAAGTAGCACTTCTGCGCAATCCAAAGTCCCGCTTTGACTTGAACGTCCCTCGTTATGGCTAACATGAGGTTTTTTTTAATTATTATTTTTGACTGGACTACACGATTTAAATTATATGGAGATATAATAATAAATAAACCATGACGGACTGCCTGGAACATCAACTCAGCAAGTTTATACCACAAAAATGCCAAGTCCGGAGTTATTGTCTAGAATGTTATTGCCTTTTTTCACGAGTGTGTTCAGTTAATTAAACCCTGAGGAATGAGAAAAGGAGAAATAAATGTAAATAATACTTGCAGTGGGTCGTTTTTAAGATTAATAAGGATAACTGGATCCGTCAATCAGTCAGTCGAGATTCTCATGCATTAGTCAATCTCCTTAGACTTGAATTAAAACAAAAATCAGCTGCTCTTATAGGGTAGGGAAATTTTTTTCTGATTAACTGGAATTTCAGGAATAATGTTTCTTATCTATCACATAAGGGAGCCATCACCCTAGACACTAACACATGGCTGTATTTATGATTTATGTTATAAAACTTGTTGAGTTGATGCTCCAAATAGTCTGTCATGTTTTATTTAAGATGATATCTGCATATCATTTCCCTTGTGTAGTCCAGGAGAGGGAAAAAAAAAAAGACCCTTCATGTTGACGATTACATCGATTGTTCAAGTCAAACCGAGACTTTTGATTGCGCAGAATGACAGAACACAGTTGTGAGAGTAAAATCTCCCTTTATTTCCTCTATATAATCCTACACTAATGCTACACTAATGCACTTATCCCAGTGTTTCACTAGTTTAACTTGGATAGAAAGTTTTCTCAGAACGCCGGAGACATGATGAAACGCTGGCTTCCCAGGAACTCCTTTAATAACCCAATGGCAATAACTCCCACCCGCGTACCTGTAATGTGCAGTTGGTGCTGGTGAATGATTGTGTGTACACTGTTCTCCTCATGACTGGACATTGCTTTTCCATTTCAATTCTATTTTATTACTTGTACATAGTGTAAATTTTTACAGCTAAAAGTTTTTTCATATTTGTATATACTGATTTGTGTATATTTTTCGTATTGTATTCTTATCTTATATTTTATATTTTTTAATTGAATATTTTATTTTTCATACTCCATTTTTCTTTTTTATTATCATATTCTTCTTTTTATAATCGTATTCTTATTTGAATACTCTATTTTCTTAATTTTTAGTTCATGGGCGTTTGTGAAAGCATTTCACTGCATATCATACCGTGTTTGACTGTGTATATGACAAAGATATGAATTTGAAAAATGTTTCTTTTCCACAAGTGGGTGTCGACTTATTCATTGATTTTCAAGGATCAGGTGTTCCACTCTCTGAACGTTCCCGGGAACGACTGAAGTGTGTTCCGAGCCACCTCGGCCGGGGTCGTCATTCCCGGACGTACGGCCTTCTTTAAAGCATTTGCACCGTTTAAATGTTTTAGTGCAGTCAAGAGTCTCAACACCGTACTGTGGTCAAAGTCTTCTGTAAATGTCAATCCTTTTTTTAAAGCCTTCATTCATGAGAAATTTCATGACCAGTCCCGGTTTGACTTGAACACCCCTTGTAGAACAATGTAACACTGTCATAGTTCGGATGTTATCCTAATTAGTGACCCTCATGACTCATGACCCAATGGAAAGCTAAATATTGTTTTTCTTTATGACGCACCACTTAATGTGTAAAGGTGTAATACAGGTGTGATACTATATACAAAAAAGAAATCACACACGGTTGTGTTTTATGTCCACAGATCCAAGGGTGGGGCAGGTGCTCTCCTTTTTCCTGCCTGTTTATAGCACAACAAAGGAGCAAGAAGCACAAACAGGAGATCTCAGCCTCCCATTGTGTTCTTTGCACCGATTTGAAGGACCTAAAGCTCTCGGGGCTCATCCCTCCCCCCAGCCGAGCTCCTTACGAGAAATCCGTAGAGCATCTGAGAATCAACGTTCCCTTATCTCTGGAACACCTCAACAGAATCCCGAGCGCCGTTACTTCTACCTCATCCTCAGAAGACGACCCGTTCGAGGATTTCACGCTTAAGACGAGGAACGTGAAGAAAAGCTTGCTTGGAAATAAATGGCTGTTTGGGACTGAACACTACGTACCTGACCGGATTCTACCTCACCCTCATCAAGCGGATGCTCCGTGCCCGTGTATGAAGGATAGGAATGCTGGGAAAATGTCACTGCTTAATCGAGTTATGTTCCTGCCACCAGTAAAAGTGCCAACAAATCCAAAGAGCTCAAACGGTTTGAAGGGCAGAGATGACGGCACGACAAGGACGGTTATGGTTAGCGAGAAATGTGAGAGCGATCCGGAACAGGGAGCGGCCGTTTCTTATTACAGCCCAACTGCAGGCACCACACAGGGGATGATCACGTCCACGCAAGGACCAACGCAGCACCAGAATCACCTCCTGTCTGCTTTAAACGTCTCGAGAAAGTATCAGATCCCCATCGACAGCTTGGACGAGATTCAGGCCGGTGCCACCCAGTCGCTCCCAGAACGAAATCTCAGGCAGGAAGAGCTGATCAGGTCACCTGTAAGGCACAACTCGGCGCTCAGATCGCTGTTAGCCGCGAAAAATAAAATTCTGAGAAAGGAAGAACCTGAGCTCCCGATGCTGCTGGGCACCAAGGTCCAGATACCAGTGTCCACTCAGAGACTACTGTAGCTGCTCGTCCTCATTCTCTCTCGCTCGCTCTCTCTCGTGTCCCGTTGACATTAAAGATGAAAAATGCTGAAAAGTGGCTGTATATTCCTTATACATATTATTAAACTTTTCAGGTATAACGCGTTGAGTTTTACAGATAGAAAAAAAAGGTGTACATTAAGTAATGAATGAAACATCCAGAGTTGTGCTATTTATAAGAAAATTTAAAACTTGTCCACATCATATCCTGAAGTGTTTTATTCCTTTTATACCTCTGCAATTTGCCAAAGCGTATTTATTTATTTTTTTGTATGTTTTTAGGTTCATCTAACACTGTGGTCAGTCACGCTTGTTCCTGTCATCACTCGTGTTACAGACGCTACGGTGTAAACAGTCGTTCCCGTCATGCGTTTCTATTTTTAACAACACAGATTTGCATGTTTCTGAGAAGCCTGGAAGTCATCTCTCCTTAAGATGTCGATTCACCCATAGATAAGAACGTACAAGGGGTGTTCGAGTCAAAGCAAAACTTGTTATGAGACTTAAAAACTTCCTTTATTTCTCTATATAATCACATGATACACTAATGCACTTATCCCAGTGTTTCACTAGTGCTTGGACACCATCAAGGTAGAAAAGTTCGCCATGATCGGACTGCTTGCTTCGGGTCTTAAACGCCGGCCTCCCAGGAACTCCTTTAGAGGCCCAAACATGTGGAAATGTCCTGGAGGACTGTTCGGCGGGTGTGGCAATAATAACTTCCAGCCGAGTTCCTGTAATGTGCAAAAGTGGTGTTGGTGAACGATCGCGTGTACAGTTCACACGGCAGCGAGCTCCGAGTCACTCCGGCCGATATCGTCATTCGCGGTTTCTACGGCCTTCTTTAAAACGTTTGCACCGCTCGAATGTAGTACAGCGGCTAAGAGTCTCTAATGTGTTTGAAGTCTTGAATCAATCTCATTCATCAAATTTCCTTTCACAAAAGTCCCGGTTTGACTTGAACACCCCTCGTATTATGAGCTCATTAGTGTAAACTTTATCCTCAGAGCTGCTGTAATAAACGAACAGCCTTCTGACCAGTTATCAATAATTTAGTTTATTAATAATGAAACTAAACTTGCATTTCTTGCATAACGCTGCAGTTATCGAGGGTGGAGGCTTTCACACTTGAGTCACTGCATTCTCGTGTTAAATTCAGAGACACAGACAACAACGCTCAGAAATTAGTGAAAGTGGAAATGTTTAATTTGGTGTTGGGTATAAAATAAAATAAAAAAATAAGCTGTGAAAAGTTTTAGAACACTCTAAACAAGATTTTCGCATAAACATGAACTAAAACTTCAGATCAGATTTTTACACGAGTCCTAAAAGTAGATAAAGAGAATCCAAATGAAAACAAAAGAAAAGAAACCAAAACAAAAAAACCCAGAACATTATACTGCAGAATATTTTGGTTATTTATTAATTGATGAGATACTGAGATGATCCAATAACACATCTGTTTATCAGTCAAATCAATTCAAATCAGAGTCAGAGTGTGTGTGTGTGAGTGAGTGAATGAGTGTGTAAATAAGTGAGTGTGTGAGTGAGTGCGAGTGTGTTTGAGTGAATGTGTACGTAATTGAATGAGTGCGTGTGTGAGTGAATGAGTGAGTAAGTAAGTGTGAGAGAGTGTGTGTGTGTGTGTGTGTGAGCTCTGGTTTATTTAAAGAACTGAAATCTGCCTCAGCCGGCTTTCTGTTCCACAGTGTGTTCTGCGCAGCACTCCTTCATGTCTTATGAAGGAACTTCCCTCAATAAAATTCCTCCCTTTGGAACATCATGTGATGTCATCAGTACAGACTTCGCTTCCTTCATGCGTTACCATGGTAACATACAGTAAACACCTCGGGTACACGCTGCTGCTGCTGCTACTGTGAAAAGGTTACATATTTGAAATGAAAATAAATAAATAAATAAATATTAAAACAAAAACTGTTTTTTTTTCCCTTCCCAAAACGTACACCACTGAAATGTATATAACTTGTGATTAAATGTGACTTTATTAATTTACAAGATGGACATCCTGTCATTCCTAAATAATTTCTTGAACTCCACCAATCTGGACAGATCGTGTACAACGTCAGTGTAACTGGTGCCACTTAGGACGTGATGCTGCCCTGAAAGTTCACTTCTACTGTATGTGAAGTACGAAGGACGTCGGTTTTCAAGTACAATAACCTTATATGGTCTGAGGTTTACATTACATTTGGGAACTCTGAGACTAGAAATACTTAAGAGTCACATTATCAGTAACATCTTAATGCACTGTTTCAACCGCATCAACATCTGTCTGGATTTGGGGAGTGAAGCACGCGGAAGGGCCGCAATGGGGCGGAATATGGGCGCATCCACAACTCATACGGTTTTATGTGTAAATTATTTTAAACTATTTGGCTTTTCCCCCCCCCCCTCTCTCTCTTCTTTCACATAATATATTCCTAATTTAATCCATTTCAGTTCCCAATGCTCAAGTGATTAAAACATACAGTAAAATTCTGTTTTCCTCAAAAGATTAAATGTATTTAAGATCAGCGGGTAAAAGGACCAACACCGCGACAGAGGGGTGAGTGTAGTGCTCCGTGGAAACACATAAAACCACACGCTTAAGGCCCTCCATTGTTTGCAGTTTTGAGCTCGTTACCCGGCAACTGAAGAAGAGCCTCCTAACAGCAGCTGCTCGCCAACACTCCTCCACCTCGAAGGAACAAACGTTTAAGAGCAATAACTGTTACATGTAAGAGCTGTCTGCAATTCTTACCTTTTAATCGTGTGAATTCATTCTCCTCTCCGCCGCAGTCACACCATCTCTGTTTGCACCAGGGCATGCGTGATCTAATTAAAGCATGCATCCAAGTGAAAAAAAAAAAAGTTTTTAATCGTGTGTATCGTCAGTTCTACAGTAAGCTGCTTTTTGTTCAGTCCAATCAACACTAAATTCCTAAACTGTTAATGCGGTGCATTTTTTAAACCCCTTTGAATTAAAGCTTCACTTCAAATCCATTGTGATGTTGGGGCAAAAAATACACAAATTATGTCCTTGTTCGAATACTTCTGTACCTGACCGTCTAAGCTTTTGTTGCAGTTCCTCACTGTTTGTAGCATATCTGCGGCATGTACATTGTGTGTGTGGTGTAATGCTCTTACTTTCACTATTGAACAGTTTTAATCTGGTTTCTACTTCAGATTTTTTCCCCCCATGCATCTTCAAGTGTTCAAGTGATCTCTGTTTTGTTTTCAACCCAGTTCTAGTCATTTTTAAATCTCCTTAGTTAGTTTTTTGCTCGACGCAAAGCACATCGGGTTGTAATTAAGCACAGACCAGACGGACTATTTCCCCCACAAGATTTTCACTTGCAGAACGAGGAGCCGAGACGCTCACTCGTGACGGTGACACAACTTTATAAAACCTTATCAGGAGGGGATGATGGGATTCAAACACTTCTTCATTTTCTTTATCCGAACTCATGACTCATGAGCCAACACGGTCACGTTTACTCACTGAATGTTACTAAAGATAGGGGGGAAATAATCAGTCAGTTATGAATCGCATCATTTATAAAAAAAATTTTTGGTGATTTGATTGACGTATCGCCACACTGACCTCAACATCCATAAAAAAAATAAATAAACTTTTCTATTTATAATAGAGATTGTTCGGCCAGTGACCAGAATCAGCCGTTTTTATTTTTTTTAAGTTTGATTAGACCGCTGATGAGAAACACATTTGTATGGCGTCCATCCGATCTGCCTTTTTCTCCAAACCCTCTCATTACACACGCTTACACACCTTAGTCTCAAAACAAACCCCGCGAGCGCTAATTAGTCAAAAAAAAAAAAAAACGCATTAAAAAAAAAAACGCATGCTCGCATCCACTCAACCCGCGCGCTCACTGTCTGAGTTGAGTTTTGAGACTTTGGAGGTGTTTGAGGCGGTAAAACATCACAGTTTCTTTATGATCCTCCAAGTGGCGCACTCTGAACTATTCACACATTTTCATCACCTGTGGTAGGATTGAATTATTTGAGTGTTTAAAAATAATAATTCTGGCAGAAGAGGGAAATACATGCTGCTCAGTAACAATTTAGCTTTTTTGTTTGAATTAAGTTGAAGTTAAAATGTTAAACTCTTGTCTTTGAAGTTAGTTTGTATTGTTTAAATGCTGCGCTTGGTTTTTAAGTGAGAAAACTAATGTTATAAGGAACTAACTAATCATTAAACTTAAAATTTTAATATTTAAATTTAAAGGTTTAAAATAGTAACAAAATCTGGGGTAAACTGTAATATCGAATTGGAATTCTTATAAAAATCGAATCAGCACTTGGGTATCGTGATAATATCATATTAGGAGGTGAGTGGTGATTGTGGTGGTGATTGCGGTGGTTGTGATTCCCATCCCGGTTAATTACAAAGTCAGACCATAAAAAAGTTTTTTTTTTTTTTTTGGACAGCATTTTATTTTCGAGCGACCGCTGCAGCCTAGCCTAAACAACAAAACACAAAAACACAGGGTTCATTCATCATCATCATCATGTACATCAAATCATAAAAAAAATGCACATGTTCAACTTAAGACACATTTTAATCCATAAACAACAACAAAATGCAACAAATTGAGAGAGTAAAGAAATAAAAGAAAAAGAAAAGTTACTGAACTCATGACTTGTTCTTGGCACAAACAGGACTGCATGCACGCTCTTGTGAAAAAGCAGGAGTGTATGCTGACAATTTCAAGTGATCTACGGCGGTATGCTTTTGTTCGTATATATGTATGTGTGTGTGTAGCGTTCGGAAGCGAATCTCTGCCTTGGCTGAGCGACGAAATGAAAAGAAAATCTTTTGGTTACGACGCGACAGTGTCACTTACATTCTATTGTTTGCAGAAAACAGTTACGTTCATAAATAAATGTCTCACTAGCAGGCATAGCGTTACGTTGCGCTATAAATACTGAAATACATCGTGCACCATATGGAGTGTCCAGAAAGAGAAAGCTTTAAAGAACAGAAGAAAGAGGAAAACAAAAAATCTCTTTGAAATAAATCAGCGATGTTTACCGTAGCGTTACAACGAACGGGTTTGTATTTCCAACTTAAATTAAGGCACCGAAGAACAAAAGCTGATCGCGGGACGTGATGTAGTGTTAACGTGACGAAAGGTCTACATTCTGAGAAATGCTCCATGCATCCTGTACTTGTAATAATATTTCGTTAAAGGTTCCGTCTTCCTGTAAACAGCAGCGATTTGCATGTTAAATCACTCACAGTACAAAATGCAAATCATCGTAGTAATACTAATAATAATAATAGTAAAGCCTAAATGTCAAAGGTCACCCATATCATTTGTGACATGCAAAAGTTATATAAGGAATAAGTAACGTTAATAAAAAATAAACCAAACCTGCCGTAACCCTTACGAGCGATACGATACAGCCTGACCAGAAATATCCGCCTGGATCGAAATAAAAAATTAAATAACACAGGAACAATTTTTCTGTTTAACGATTAAACACCAACTTAAAAGCAACAAAAGAAATAATGCCTTTATATAAATATATATATATATATATAAAGCACAACACAAAACTATCATTACAGTGCAGCCAAACAAGAAAATTTCACAAGAAATCAGATTTTTAGATGAACGCACATAACTTTAGACTTGTGCCACACTGTAAATTTACGACTACATAGTAGCACTATCATCATCATCACCGAAAATTATATATTCAGTTCTAACGGTAATAAAACGTAAAAACAAAAAGAAAAGAATTTTCTGCAAGAACTGCAAAAAGTACTAAACAGAATGTGCAAAATAATGGATAAACATATTAAGCAGCAATCAAATGAAAACGATAAAGTGCAGCTACAAGCCCTATTCAGACCGGGTTAGTTTCTCTGTAGTAACGTCTCCACCTGCATCCGTTAAAGCATGATGGACGAGTTTCTCAAAGTCGTTTTTTGAAATTGAAATGGTCTTATGAAATTGGTTGATTTGGGTCCTCGTGGTCACATGATCCCGTTCAGTGAGCCAAGTTCCGCAAGAGCCCAAAAGCCGACGAGTCCGGTGTTCCCCCTGTGCTAAATTCGACTGGGTCTGTTGGGGCAAACCGGTGCAAATCCAAATAAAGGAATTAATTCAGATCGATGTGTAACAATAAATCCCAACCAAACTGGGCTGCTGAAAGCTCTTTAAGCTTCGAGACTACGTGCAGTGGAATGACTAGCGAAGCTGAAGTAAGATCGACTGTCACAAGCGCCTTGCAAACCGAGCCCTTTATGGTGATGAGGGTTTGAGAGAACTCAAAGAATCTGCTGGCCCGAGTCATCGGCCTCTGGGCGTTGACATCACAACGTCGCCCACGTCACACCTGTTACAGACGGCGGCGAGAGATGGCTCAGCCGATGGCTTTGTCCGAGTTTTGAAACAGAGACAGGAAATCTTCACAAGTTTGGGTTTCCACCGAACTGAAATGAGACTCCACGTTCCAAGCCAGGTCTGCCGACAGGAAGTCGTCCATGACTGTCTGCGTCTCATTGCTGGTTAGAAAAAGGTGGCCCAGGCTGGAGGAGCTGGAGACCGTCTGGGTTTCGGTGCTGCTAAGTCTGATCTGCCCATCATTGGGACAAGACAAGGGAAGAGAAGAGGGAGGAGGAGGAGGACCCCTGGTGTCTGTTTGGGTCTCGGTGTCTGAGGACTCGGTGCTCACGTTGAAGCTGGAGTGTCTTAGGATGCTGCCGAAGGACACGTGACTACTGGGGTCGAGTAGAAAGTTAAGATCCGTTTGAGTCTGTGTGTCAAACATCTCCAGCTCCAGGTCGCTCGTTTGGACCCTGGTGCCGACATCGCTGCTGGCGCCGTCCCCAAGGCCATCGAGCAAAAGGAAGTCGGTTTGCGTCTCAATGTCGAGGAGCGCCAGAGGCGTCTCCGAGCTCAAGTCGCCCAAGGCACTCTCGTCTGTCTGAGTCTGAATGTGAGTCGCGTTGAGGAAGTCCTCGAAGTCAAAGTCGATGCCCGTGTGCTGCTCTTGCACCGCACCCAGGCCGGATCCACAGCCTTGAGCGCCGCTAGCTGCCATGCTGTAAGAAAGGATGTTCTCCAGATCACTGAACAGGTTCATCGTCTGCGTCTGATTGTCAGCTACCGTGTTTTGGTGTAAAATATCCCTCTGAGCTCCGAAGCACAAGGACGATGCCGGTTTGTCTTCGAAAAATCCTGATTCAGTGCCGATGGGGTCGGGATCTTTGGTGCCATAAGGTCCACCGTGTTCCGTGGTCTGTGTGGAGACACTAAGCATATCGGAATCGAAGAGATTTGCACACATTATAGCTTGGTCCATTTGGGTCTTGTTTACGGGGACCGCGAGGGAACGACTTGTCTGAGTTTCCCTCGTTGTGTTACCAGAAGGGAAAGGGATCTGACCGAGAGTTTCAGTTTGTGCCCCGATGGAGGAAGTAGCTTTGGACCTCAAGGGGAACGTCTGAGTTTGCACGCTGACTGGTAGCTGGATCTGTGCGCTCACGCTAATGTCAGTTTGAGAACCGGAGGAAACCGAGGCCTCACTTGTGGAACCAGTATTACTTCCCTTACTCAGGAATGAGATATCTGTCTGAATGTTGGTTGAAGTGCTTTTACTTTTTGATCCCAAATCGTTAACTGGTTCACTGACTGACACCGAGTCCAGGCTTTCTAGGTTGACCTGGATCCCTGTACTGATGGCATCCAGGTTTGATCTGGAAACGGGCATGGGTTCTTTCAAATTTTTAGTGTTTAACGGAGGTACCACTGCCCCAAGCGACTGAGGCATGAGCTGCAAGCTGCTTACGGAGCCTTGCGCGTCAACGGTCAATACAACGGACCTCAAACCGCCGCTCTCTGTTGGCGGGAGGAGGACAGGCAAGTGTGCCAGCTGCATCACAGGGACATTAACCAAAGCCATCTTAGGCATGGGCAGAAGAAGCTTCTGGAGATTTTTAGAGCGGACGGGGTTGTTTTGGGGTAAATCTGGAGTGCGAGTCGCTCCTTCAGCAGGAATGGCTCCCTCTGTGACATCCGTTTCGAAGGTTTGTCCGTTAGGCTCAAGTTTTGTTGAGCTGCGAGATAATTTCTCCATTTTTCTTTTCTTGACAGGCGGATACCTAAAGAAAAAGAAAACGTTTAGATGACCGATACTCTGCGCTACTTCAGAAGCGGATTCAAGCCATAAATGGGAATACCTATGCTCCTTGGGAACCTCGTGACCAGTTCTGTAGATGTGCGACAACAAGGACGTTCGACTCGCGTAGGGACAACCGCACGTACAACTGTACGTCCTTCCACAATCCTCGGCGTGTCTTTTCAAGTCCCATTCCGTGCTGTATCCGTTGCTGCACTTGACGCATTTGTGCTTCTTCTCTGCGTGCATCTTCATGAAATGCTAACGGAGATTAAAACAAAAGTGCTCCAGGTTCAGAATCATGGTCAAACCCGATACCGTTATGTGCATGCAGGTGACAAGGGTAATCATTTTTTCTTACTTACTTGCTTAACCAGGGCAAACTGGGAGAAAGGCCTGTCGGGTCCCCTCGGACAGCCATCTATCGGACAACAGTAGAGCTTCTGCGAACCCTTTAAATCCTTCCTTACCGTAGGATTGACGATACCCTCCTAACAAACAGCAGAAATGATGAAACAGCTAAAGATGGTGCCAGTTACTGACTCACATTCACATCATTAAAATTTTTTTGCTTTATTGCATGGACATCCAATTATTCAACCAAGAGCAATAAATGTCATGATGGGATTTGCAAAGATATTCATTGGGTAGGTGTGAAAAAAAACAGCATCACACACTGTGACTAAATCATGTTACAAATCCTAACGCTGCTTGAAATGGAAACTGGAGCAGGTCTTATGTAACCGAGACTGAAATTTTGAAAAGAGCTTGTGAAATAAATCAATGCAGGAGTTCAGAGCAGTGGACATCTTGTGCAGGTCGAACGTTTTAATTGGTCTATCGACAGGACTGTAGCAGACGAGAGTTTCTCTGACTAAACCAGATGAACAAATAAATGCCACACCAGGGATGGACAAATCTATAGAGCACTGCTTCAAGTAGATTTTTTCTTCTTCTTCCGTTCTTAATTGATTGATTGATCGAGTGAAACGTGGTCCACATCTGGGTCCAAAGATGAACAAGAGAAACATTTACTACTGGAGTTTTGCAAAGGACTTCGGAGGTTTCAACATACAGTACTTTGTAAATAGAGCAAAAGATTTCCAATCCCAACCTGTCGCACTACACACATCTGGTTCTTTTTAGAAATATTGCAATTGTGCTGCTTTTCACTTATCTTACAAATTGAAAGTCATTATTATTATTATTATAGTATATCATGGAGTCTTACATGTTAGTCTTCTGTTAGAATCAATCTAGCCAGCTAACGGTTTCCTTCCTCTCAAATTCATATTTTACAAATGAGTTTTCAAATAAAAAGAATCAAATAGTCAAATAAAATAAAATTAAATTCTGTATAAAACGTGTATTGTCTAACTGATCTAAAGCTAATCCTCATACGTAAACGTAGTCATTTTACTCAGCCAAGTCAATTTGATGTCACATTGAAGGTTGAACTCGGTGTACAATGGCGTGCACATGTGCAGTGATGTGAAAAAGTATTTGCCCCTTCCTGATTTTTTGGGGCATATTTGTTACACTTGACAATTATGATTGAGCTCAAACTGATTTTAATATGACACAAAGATAACCTGAGTAAACACAAATGGCAGGTTTTAAATGAAGATTTCATTTATTAAAGGGGGGGGGGGGACTGTTCAAACCTACCTGGCCTTTTATGTGTAAATTTATTTTAACTTGTGTTGTGAGAAGAAAACACCACGTCTTATGAATGTAAATGTTCACTACTGACTTTTGTCAAGAGGGGAAACGCAGTCGTACGTTCATTGGAAAACTGAACTTAACTAGCTAACTAGGTTGCCAGGCAACCAACCTAAGTAAAGGCTTGCAAATGAATTACCACTGACGGTCCAGACCAGAGATTTGCGAGTGAGTCTCAAGCATTCAGAGCTGTGAGAACTTGGTTCAGCCACTTGGCTGTCTATTTGTCTCTAAGGAATGCAGAGAGAGAGAGAGAGAGAGAGAGAGAAAAGCTGAAGTTCTCTTTTGTCATTGTTCTCCTCAGCAGGCGGAAGAACGTGGACGGAGGACCAAAACACTGAGATCATTTATATGCAGAAGTACACAGCTTGGTAAAAACTGCAACACGAATCAGCTGAAAGTAGGCTGCTAAGAGGAAGCTGCAATAGTAAATACACTCACTGAACATCACTCTGTGGGTCTGCGCAGGATTCAGGTCGGTGAGGTTTTCCGTTAGAGCGCTGACTCTGTCTTTGGACGCAGCCTGATAACAAGGTGACTAAATATGAGAAGTTTATTGTGCACTAGATGTGCCTGTGTGGAATTTACCTGCACAAAAAAAAAAAATGTACAGCGCCATCTGTTGAATTTTAAGAGGAATTGATTTTTTTTCAAGGTCGATTTTTTAAGATAAGGGCGTACAGGGCGCTGCGAAAACCCTATTAAAATGTAAAATTTGTTGCGTTTTTATGTGATGCGTGCACAAACAGACAAAAACCATGTTGATGTGTTCGATTACTCATCTTCGGGATGCTTTCCTGCTCACCACGGCTACAAAGAGCGGTTAATCGAGGTACCGCAGGCTTCCCGTGGGTTTGGACCCGTCTGGCGGTTCTCAACCACGAGGTCTGGATGCTTTTCTGCTCACCACGGACACAGAGAGCGGTTAGTCGAGTTACCGCCGCCTTCCCGTCAGATCAGACCTGTCTGGCCGTTCAACCACAAGTCTGGATGTTTTTCCAGGGCGGTTGTGTCAGGATGGAACCGGTCACAATACTCACGGTTCGAAAGATGAGTAGAATTTATTTTTTCCCCTGTATATTACTTATCGAACGTAATGGGCTGACCATCTTTCTTTGAACAAAAGTGATTAAAAAAAAAAAAAAAAACTTATGACCAAGTCTATAAATAAATAAATAAATTCATTAACAAATAAATAAAACCAGTTATTTGGCTGGGTTGCCAGAGTGGGTAGTTTTCTGGGATCCCTTATGTCACTCTTCGATTGACAAAAAGTGTTTTGGACAGAAGGTCAATATTAGCGAAACAGCAAGTGCAGATACAATTAATTTACAGTATGACCTACTATTATAATAATACTTTGACTTTTCAGCTCTGACTTGTTAGGATTTTTTCAGTGTGATCTGGCAACCCTGGTGAGAACAGAGCGGATGTGAGCGTGAATTTAAGTGAACAAAAAAAAAAATATTTATGCAAAATAGATTTATATTTATAGCATTTGACATTCGCCCTTATCCAGAGCGACTTACGAGGGCACAATTGGTGGCAAATTGATGAATGTTTGAACCCAGGACCTTCCGATCAGTAGTCCAACATCTTAACCACTGAGCCTTTCCAGAAATAGAAAAATAAATATTTATAAATAAAAAGAAAGTGCAGTTTTGCTGCAATAAAATGTATTTCGTATTATAAATGGTTAAACTTTGTGCAGCCTTAAAAGTGTGTTTGAAACAACTTTAACTCTGGATTAAAATCAAGGCGGAATAACCTGAAATCGTCACAAAAGCACTAAAAATCCCGCTTCCATTTCCAACAACCTATCTTTGTGAGACGGGGTTGTCTGCAGTGACGACAACGAAATTGAAATTATGGAGCAGACCGGACATGAGGAGGTCACTTCAGCTGTCACTCTCCCTTTACATCTCTTCACACTGTTGTGTGTGAAAGTTTCTAAAAAAACTTTTTTCCCCTGTTCTGAAGTGTGATGAACGTGACAGAACTGGCGCGACAGAAGATCGACTGGGTGCAAAACTGTGCAAGTGTAAATCTCTCTCCCTTATTCTCTATATCTGATCAGACACTGTCCCAAAGAGCTGACTCATATGATGTGTGAATGCTGAAGCTGCCAGCTTCAGAAGCAACTTTTAATCAAACGGTTCTCAGTGTGAATTACGAGGGTTTTGTGATATAAATCAGAAGGCGTTGATCAATTTCCACAAACCTTAGGTTTATTATTAAATAAATAAATGTGCTTGTTCTGATACATAACTGTTTTTCTGTAATATGATTTTATTAAAAGATGGAGGGAAACAACTCGTGTGCACAAAATAAATATATATATTCATGATATACGTTTCACAAATGCAAAACACAATTCACAGATGTACAACTGGGTACAAGCCTTTTGAATGTTTAAAGTTTCATGAGTGTATCATGGACTGTGAATGTGAAAATCGTCTTTCGTGTGTGTGAGAATATCCCTGGATTTTTGTGTGTGTGTATTTTTGAGGCAGCAACGTGTGTCACTCGTACTTTTTAGCCAATCAGATGCGACCTCACCATCCAACCAATCACAGCCCTCCAGGAGCGCAGCACTCAAGTAGCTCAGCTTTACACACCTTTTGCACAATCTGAGTTAATTACAACGGAAATGAAGTTTTACCTCCTCAAACCAAGAACAGGATGCACAAGCAAGTTATTACTTTATTTCATAATGTTTCATTAATGAACTTCGCCGAAAATAACACAGCTAACCACTTTATCATCTTTATAAACACTTCACCCTCATTACATATTTGTGACAGTTTTTCATTTTCAATCACTGAGCATAGTAAAAATAGCATGTGACTATTGACTTTACAATTTGAGTGTGGTGAATTGATCATTCATTATGACTTTCTACACTGGTGTTTGGTAGGTCAGTTTGAACTTAGGGCACTGGCGGTGCCATGGGACTTGCTGCGTTGGAAGGTGACGGAGAAGAAGATGTTGTTGCTGGAAGTGTTGCATGGGAGGTTGAAAACTTGACGGAGTTGTTCCACGAGCTCTAGAATTGGATCAGCACCTGTCTGATAATTTTTTTCCGGTCTGGTCTTCTGTTACGGAATGACAGACTCCACAGACAGAAATACTGAAAACCCGAACGAGCGCTTTTATTGACAATGAATTGAAACAGTTTTGGATGAGAAATTAATAGAGAACCAGAGAGTCTTATCTGATATGGTGTTGGAGCTGGTGGACAGATGATCACGAACGGTGGGACCTGTGGACTGACACGGAGCCTGGAGAGACGAGAAGACGCAGGGACGAGGAGCACAGAGTGGAATGATCGCGTGACGCAGAGATAGCATGGAGTCCTTTGTCCGCATGGGAGACCAGAAGATGAGTGAAGGGAAGTGACGTGTATTTATATTGTGTTGGTGATGTGGTTCAGGTGTGTGTGATTAGAATTCCAGCGATTGTGAACGTTGATTGCGGAGGAGCCCGGTGTGTCCGTGACACCTCCAGATCAGGTGAGATAGGGCATCCTACTCCTTTCCCACACATACAGAGGCTGCTGAAAGTGGTGAATGCTCTGTGTGCCGCCACTGATAGGTTTGAGTGTGGAATTGTCCGATATGTGCACGCACTGTCTGTAGGCCCACCATCACAACATCACAAGTGAAAAACTGTTCATACTTATTTTATATTTTACTCAGACAATACAAATCTTACTGCTTTATCTAATCAATTAAAAAATTAGACCACACCGAATATACAGCCATCTGATCTGAACATGGTTAAATATGTTAAGTATTAGATCTCTCACATCTAAAGTGCTAATTGTTAGCACTGTTAGTTTCCTATACTGTGACAACGCGGACTTTAAGGGTGAGCTCTAAAAAATTGGCCATATATAGGTTATTCAGTTGTGCCCTGAAAGAATTGTTAAACCTTGCCATTTATTTGAAAAATATTTTTCTTATTTAAGGATAGTGGTCATGTGAAGTCCTTTTTAAAACATAATGATAACTGAAATCATCCAAACTACCCTAATCAAACACACATCATAAACACACAGGTTGACACAAGTTTAAATGGCTATTGAAGGTAAGTTTCCACACCTGTAATGCATTGTAATTGTAATTCATGTCTGTGGATAAATAGTCAATGAGTTTCTCAGCTTATAAGGTGAAGCATTGTCCTGGCTGAATACTGTACCATGGGGAAGACAAATGAACTGCCAATGGACCTGAGTAATAAGGTGGATGACCTTTACAAAGCAGGAAAAGGTGGCCAGTCTGTATTGTTCAAACTCTGATAAAGAGGTGGACAATAAGAAGTTCTGTTGATATTAAGCCACGGTCAGGTAGCCCAAGAGATTACCCACAACTGCCAGAAAAATAGTTCGGGACGCAAAGAAAAACCCATACACAACTGTGTGAAAAAGTGGTGTTGCACAAAAAAGGAGCACAATAAGGGAGGTACTTCAACACAAATGACCTGCATGGTCGAGTTGCCAAGAGAAAGCCGTTACTGCACCTGTATTTTACTACATTATACTACTACTGTATTTTATTTTTAGTATGTTGTATTTTAAGTAATTTTTGCAGTAACAGTTTTTTTGGGGGGGATTTTTTCCCAATTTTCTCCCTAATTTATTCATGTTCAATTCCTCCCTGTCATTAGGGGGCTCCCACATTAAGCTACTACTACCACTCAGTCGGGAGGGTCGAAGAACCACGTGACGCCAGCCGACTGCATCTTTTCGAACTGCTCGCTCACACACCGTTGGGGGCGGCATAATACACTCGGAGGACAGCGCTATCCGCTCCTTCCACTTGTGTGAGCTCACAGACACCCCTGATTGGCCATGACTAATGTGGGAGCACTTAGTACCTCTCATCCCTCTCCTCTGAGCTCGGCCAATCAGCTCTCTCTAGACCTCCGACTGTGAGAGGTTACAGCATCACCTGGGAATCAAACTTCCAATCTCCAGATGATAGGGCGAGTTATAATAACTTTTATAATAAAAATAACTTTTGAATGAACTTACTTTATTAATAACTTTTATTAAAAAGGCTAATTAAAACACCTACTGTGAACATAGAATTTAACAGTTTCTACAGCCATCTAATCTGAAACAAAATTGAGCCCTCTCAAGTTAAGTGGGCCTGATGACTCTGGTATTGCCTGTTTTGCAGCGAGAACTGGGGTATATCCATATGCACATTTAGGTGACTTCATGCAGAATTGCAGTATAGAGAATGAGTGAGTGAGTGATGTTTCCGAATTTTTTATTTTACATTTTCTGAAGGTAAAAGTTTTTATTTATTTATTTATTTTTACCAAATTGACATATAGAACATTCAAATAAAATTCATATGTATAAATATGTATAAGCAAGGCTTCTAAAATAGGGATAAATAATGAATATGTGTTTCTAACTGATACAATGCAAAGTTTACCTGGTTTTTATTTGTTGATTAAATGAAAATCATTTGCCATTTACTCAAATAAAATGTTTTATTGTCCTTGTTAGTCTTTGTTTTTAAATATTTGCTTATTTGTAAATTAAATACAATTAAAATGAAAATGGAAGCCCCTTCTTGTCGTAACAATAAAAACATTTACAAAAAGAAATTTGGTGCTCTAATAACAATTGTTGTCAACACATTTCTAAGTTTTAATGTTAGTAGGTTACAGACTTTATGTAATTATGTAAACTGACTTTTAGCTAAGAAAGTAATAGAGTAGTAAAGTCTTAAATGTTTAAAAGGTATTTTCAGCTAAACCTATTGCTTTCTTTGTACAACTGGGTTAACTTTTAACAACATTTTAAACATTTTGCTTCTGATTTCCTTTGTTCTAAAGCAGTATATGAAAGGATTAATTAAAGATGGCACAATAATTGACCCCACCATCAATCCATTTCGTTCCTGCAGTGTTAAAACTACACCAATCCTGGTGAGAAGTATATGTGTTAACTTTGTTACATAGTAGAAGACTATGACGACAATGTGACTTAAACAAGTATGTATGGCTTTTCTCTTATCTGTGATTGAGGTCATTCTTGAAACAACAACAGCAATATGTATATAAGATAAGCAGATGAAACTCAATGTTACAAAAATTATACAAGTTGTTAAAATAGATATATTATTAAAATATGGCTCTGAGTCTGCACAAGTTACCCTTATAAGAGATGCATAATCACAAAACATGTACTTTATAGAAGAATAACAAACTGGTAGAGGTGCAACAGAAGCAGGTAGCATGGACAAAACCGAAGCTACTACCAACCAAAGTAAAATAGTAATTGAAACACATTGGAAATTTGTCATAACAGAGCTGTATCGCAAAGGTGTGCTTATAGCAACAAACCGATCAAATGCCATGACAGTAATAGCAAATATCTCCATTGTTCCACTAAAATGAAAGGCAAACATCTGAATCATGCATGGTCTATAGGATATAGTTTTATAGCCAACAAGAAGAATAACAATCATAGTGGGACATGAACTTGTACAGTACACCATGTCTACAATTGATAAATGGCAAATAAAAATGTACATTGGCTGATGCAGGCGTTTATCCGTGATAATAAAGCATATGTTTGCAATGTTAGCAATTATAGTAAGCAAGTACAATATCAGGATGACCAAACCAACAGTCAGTGGTCTTTCCACATTGTCAAATCCAGTGATAACAAATTCATTAATCACGTTCCTAGAATCATTTTTAACAGACATAATTATTTAAACTTACTTCTATCCACAATGACAACAATTGTGATTGCTCTCTTATTAAATCAAAATTCATCAAATGGAAACATAATGATGTAAATTAAATAGGCCATTTGTCCAGTATTTGGATGGTTGAGGAGAGTCAAGAACAAATGTCTTTATATTGTAATGAATGTAAGAACTGACATGTCATATGTGCCTTTATTTATATGCATCACTTAGTGGGTTTGTTAAAGCTCATTGGCTCATCATTTGTACAACTGTATTGTATTTCCCACCCATCTTTTGCCAAAAAGAACATACAAGAATTATTAAGCATTATGGAAATGTATCATAAATACAAATATAATTTTTATCACATGTATATTACAGCTCATTTTTCCCCCTTATTTATTTATGCTAAACCCTAATGCAAAACAGTAGTAGTAATAGTTTTCAATAGTAGTAGTAGTAGTAGTAGCAATAGTTGTGGCGGTTGTGGTAAAAGTAATAATAGTAGTGGCAGTAGAAGTAGTAGTTTACTAAGGCTGTGATTTAAAATTGATAAGCATTTAATTAAACCACTAAGGTATTACAAAGTATCACTGACCTATCAGATATACAATACCCATACTAAACAGGAGCAGTATGTGCACCTATTATGTCAAAGAACCTAGGAGAAGGTTCTACTGCCATCAAATCAGATTTATATATACAACAATGAGAAAAAAAAATGTATGGAATGTCATCAAGAGTAGGATGGATGGTCACAAACCATCAAGCAAAGCTTTTTTTTTTTTTGCAAAAAAAAGTGGTATAAAGTTACCCAATAGCAATGCGAAAAACTGGTGGAGAGCATGCCAAAACGCATAAAGGCTGTAATTGCAAGTCGAGGTTATTTCACCAAATACTGATTTCTTAATGTTACTTAGCCAAAGCATTAATACAAGTTGTTTACAAATTATTTGCATTTTTTTTATTTGAGTTATTAAAGAGCTGCAAATACTGCATGATCTTGGATTATTTGATGATTTGATGTTATCATTTCCTTTAAATATACACTCTAAATAACAGTAGTTATATTTTGAATTTAAGGAAAATATTGTCAGCAGTTCACAAAAAATTAAACAAAACAGTTAATCTCACCAATACATGCACCTGTAAGAAAAACATAAGAAACTGATTATTTTGCAGTGGTCACCTGTTTTCTTTCCAGAGCTGTATATAAATTGTTAGGTTTAATAGAAGAAGAGTTACTGCTTGTTGTGTCCGCCGTGCCTAGATATACTAACCGGTCAAGGCCTGAACCGGAAGAGATAAGCACAGACACGCAGGCATAATGTCTATAGATTTCTGTTTATTCTCAGCAAAGAGAGCATTTACATTTTACATTTACATTTAGGCATTTGGCAGACGCTCTTATCCAGAGCGACTTACAAAAAGTGCTTTAAAATTTAGAGCAGTGTTTCTGTGTAGGGCAGATTGTGTGTGTGCGTAATTTGACACCATGCCTGTTCACATATACTCTCTCGCCTTTATTGTGTGTGTGTGTGTGTGTGTGTGTGTGTGTGAAGCACCCCCTCTCTGCACCCCCTCTCTCTTGGCAAGAGAGAGAGTGTGTGTGAACCGGCACGGTGTCAAATTACACACGCGCACATACATAATGACAGGCTGAGAGAGAACATGGATTTTTAACCTCTAATGAGACTTTCTTTTGCTTTACACGCGCGCACACACGTGTGTTATAAGAAACAGCACACGCGCACTGTACACATGCGCTTACAAACACAAAATAAAATGTTTCACACATGGTCACACATGGTCACAGTATTATAGTAAACAGTACACGCGTGCATGGATGTTGATCATACCAGTAAGAGACGCGCACTAAGACCCAGCAGGGGTGACGATTACACACAATTCCGCAGCCCAAGAGAGAGAAAAACCGTTGGCTCAGTTGTGATCACGTGATGCTCGGCGTCAAAACAAGAAGCGCATGCGTGATACATGATACTCGGTACTCGTAAACCAAGACCGTTTTTCAAGTCAAAATTTATTACAAATCTTTGCTCGTCTTGCGGAACACTCACAAACCGTGTTCCTCGCAATCCGAGGTTTCACTGTAAAAATAAAACAAATAAACCTGCACTTTACCTTTGAAAAGAATCGCGACAGAACAGTGTTTCTGTGTAGAGCAGAGAGAAAAAGTGTGTGTGTGTGTGTGTGTCTGTGAAGCGAAAGTAGGAGGGGTCAGTGTGTGTGTGAGGCACGGTGTCTAATGACGCGCGCACACAGACACAAAAAGCAGGCTGAGTCTTGAGCAGAGAGAGAAAATGGATTTTGAAACTCTCTAATGAGATTTGCTTTTGCTTTACACGCGGGCTGTACACACACGCATGCAGACACAAAATAAAATATGTTTTACACGCACACAAGTGGTCACAGTGTTATAGTAAACAGTACATGCGTGCACGGATGTTGATTATATAGATTATATAGACGCGCACTAGGACCCAGCAGGGGAGACGATTACCCACAATTCCGCAGTGCAAGAGAGAAAACACCTTTTCCAGTCAAGTCACATCTAAGTCCTATCAGACTTGGGACTGACATCTAGTGATTCCTCTAGATAAACAGGATAATGGGGTTGCAACTTTCCTGGATAATCTGACATCTAGAGGCTGATGAATATGAGCCATCATACCACATCATTTTATTACACCATCATAGTCACAGGGTGATGTGTGCCTATACCTTTGCCCCATTGGTGCATCATCAAGTAAAGGCATACCATGTATTACTAGGCTAATACAAACCTCTGTCCCAAAAAGAAGTGGCATAAACAGCCACATACCCATACAGCATAGCCCTAACTTTGTTCTCAGCCAGCCCTAAAAGAGCAGACAAATCCACAGAATTAATCTGCTCTGTAATTAAACTATCCTGGGTGCTCTTAGAAAACAGTATAGCTAAAATGATGCCTGAATCACTTGTAACAATGGAAACTTGCTTGTCAGGTGAACAGTCTGATTTTTTTTTTTTTTTGCATTCGTTTCACACTTGATTCAGACAAATTTTAATGTTTGAAATGAACAAATGAACAATGAAGTTTTTAAATGATTGTTTCATTACCCCAAAGGGATTTGCAGGTGTTTTGGGACTCTAAAGAAGTTCTAACATGTCCTGGCATTTGTGTATTTTTCATTTACATATAAACATATAAATGGCTAAAGTCTGATTACACTGTATTGTATTGAGCAGCATGTACATACAAGCTTGGACTTTGGAGAAAATAACAGTTATAGGTGGTTATTGAAAACAACAACAAACAAAAAAAAAATCACTGAAATATGGTCACAAACCACATTCATAGCATTTGTGTATAAGATGTTTGTGATCTGGATCTTATAGCCTAGAGTTTTTTCTTCAAAACGATGTGACAATCATTCTGATCACTCACTCACAGAAAACAATATATAGTGGAATCTAGGATTGCAAGTAACCCGGTTTGCGAGCGTTCCGCAAGACAAGCAAAAATAAAATAAAAATTTACTTGAAAAACGAGCGAGTCTTGATATACAGCTACCAAGTATCATTAAGTATCATGTAGCACGCATGCGCTTCTTGTTTTGACGTCAAGCATCACATGATCACAACTGAGCCAATAGTTCTTCTCTGTCTTGAGCTGCGGAATTTTGGGTAATCTTCTCCCATGCTCAGTCTCAGTGCAAGTGCATCACTCGTAATCCATGTGAGCGTGTACCGTTTACTATAACACTGTGGCCATGTGTGTGTGTGTAAAGCATCTTTAATTTGTGATTGTACGTATGTGTTGGATGACTTTCACACACACCAGTTTTCATCCTACACAGCAGCCATCCTCCCCGCCCCTTGTCTACAAGCTAGTTAATTATTTTTATATGAAAATTTTTGGGTTGGGGAACAAATCGTCAGTTTTCATCATTTCTTATGGGGGAAATTCGCTTTGATATATGAGTGTTTTTATAAACAAGCATGCATCCAGAACGAGTTATGCTACAAATTCACACCAGAGAATACAAAGCATTAAGACCCGCATAATGAGCCTTTCAGTCAGGTGTGTGACAGAGAGAAGTGCTACAAAAAATGTATTTTATTTTTTTTGTAATTTATAGGAAAACCTTTGATTGCTAGTGTTTTGCAAGACAATCAAAAATGTTCAACAAATTTTAACTTGATAAATGAGTGAGGTCTTGAAATACGAGTAGTAATTTGGGTAATCATCTCCCATACTCTGTCTCAACATAATCAACATCCGTACACACATATACTGTTTACTACAGGACTGTGACCATGTGTGTGTATGCAAAGCATTTTTTTATATCGTGCTTGTATGTGTATGTACGCACTTGTGTGACTGAGAGTCTCTATCTGCAAAATGGTGTGTGTGTGCTCACTATATTTACATGATCACCACAGAGAAGAAACATGAGCACTTTAATAAAACCATTAAAGTGGAGGCCTTCTATTTAAAAAGACCCCTTGCCAGAAGCAGCCGAAAGACCAACAACAAGACCTACAGATGTGGCCATTAAGAATGCGTGTGTTTTCCTGCGAGATGCCGCAATTTAGCGCGCGGCGTGCCGCGACTTGCCGTAAG
>JAQMYI010000038.1:30150884-30164111 GCA_030014275.1 Clariallabes melas
GTAGATCAGATAAAGATGAAGTTTTGTCTTAAAACGACTCCAGCGTGTTAAAATTCACTTATACCACTTCAGCGCTGAAGATATGAACTAAATATAAATTTTATCTTTTCTAATTAATATCTATTGGTGCAGGTGTTTGTTTACATTGAGTCGTGCATTAGTAGATTATTTTAAAGTAGATTATTAAATCCACACATAACTGTTCATAACATCACTTTTACTCAACATTTAGATTTCACTGATGGTGCAGGTTAAACTTCAGACAGAGATCTAAGGACTGCAGAAGATTCATTAGATTTTCTCCAGACGGATTTGGTGTGATGCTGTGACAAGATACTTAATCTTACAAAATTTTATTTCTTTGTATTAATAAGTTGGACAGAAAGTTCTGTCATAGAAACAGACAGACAGACAGACATGTACGTGGGCTTTAAACTGAAATAATTATATCACAAAAATATCATATGTACACACTGTAAATATAAAACATGCTTACTTATCCTTTTCTGAGCTACAAATATTTTTATCGATATTCAAAAATCGATTTTGGAGTCGATACGTAAATCACCACACAAAAACAATCGTGATCCAAACTGAATAGATTTTCCCCGTCTCTAGTAATACATAAAGTTTGTGCTAAAGACTCAGGCTGTGTAAGATGTCCCTCCACACATTACTACTGTATATTGTGGCGCTAATGAAGATCGCAAGAAATAACAGCGCTCCGGAATCATTATACAAAATAACATCCAACAATGCAAACTACATGGGCTAAAAATATGTGCACCCCTGGCCGGCACACCGAGACGTGTTTCTTCTCCAAACTGTTGTCACAAAGCACACAGATGTACAGAATGTCCTTGTGTGCTCTAGCGTTAAAGTTTCCCTCAGGAAACCAAGAGGCCCGAACCTGTTTCAGATCCTCAAAGCCAGTTCCATGAGGACACCATGTGTGAAGTGTGTGTTGCAGGTGTCGTGCGCAGAGCCCTGACTGGGCTCAAGCGCACCGAACCATCACCTTTGGGATGCACTGGAGCCTCCTTGACATCCTGACTCGGCTCAGTAACGCTCTGGTAGGACGTGTGAATGATATCCGGTGGAACACTTTCCCGGTGTGATGGTCAGGGGTGCACAAACTTTTTGGCTGTATTGTGCATCTTATAGGATTTAAACAGTGTCTTTAATATACCAGGAGAGCACGAGGGGTCTGACCCGTGTGCTGTCCTTTCTCTCACTGGCGTCCATGCTTCGCTGGTGTGCCTTTGTGCTCGTTTCTAATGGCCCCCCCTGCGTCACACACTCTGTTAAAGATGCTGACTGACGAGGTGAAAGCGCTTTAATAAAGTCCTGATGTTCTGCTTTGTTTCATAATTATTAGGTACTCAGGATGCATCCGGATCTGTCGCCACATTTACACACTCCTGAGTGCAATGAACTGATTTTGCTGCTCAAGCAGTGTCACAAAGAGGTCAGACATCACATCATTTATTCCTCTTCTATCTGTCTGTCCTTATGTTTCCTACAGAATCTTTTAAAAAGAACATTTCCCAAAAGCATCAGTTCTGTCTCTCACTCTTTCTCTCTCTAAGTTAGGAAACATTTAATGCTTTTGAGGAGCTGCACCATTTTCCCCCATCTCTCTCTCTCTCTCTCTCTCTCTCTCTCTCTCTCTCTCTTACCCATCGCCATTCTTCAGCTAAACGAGACACACTTCTTTTTACCCACTTGATTTACATTGTGATCCTTATTTTCAGCACAACGTCCTCCGCTTCTTTGGAAAGTGTAATGACATGGATCGATCGATGAGGGAGTGTCTCAAAAGAGAGGTGAGACATGGTTCCTCAAAGCTACAGTACACCCAAGCACTAATCAAGCACGAAAAAATCATCAGTGAAATGTGCAGTTCTTGTCTGCAAACATGTTTTTATGTTCGTCGCACACAGAAGTAAACCCCCCACGTGGCTCCTCCATTAATAATTCTGTACTACAGCGCATCTCTGAAAATTAGAACATCGTGAAAAAGTTTATTTTCTTTAGGAGTTTAATTTAAAAAGTGAATCTCTCATATATTGTGGATCCATACAGCTCATGGGGAAAAAAAATCCAGTATCTCAAAATATTAGAATAGGATTTACAATAAATACATTTCTGAAAGATTTTACTACTAAATGAAATGACTGCATCAGTGCTGCATGGCTTGGAGGTGACCCTCATCCTGTTAGACTGCTGAGGTGGTATTGAAGACCAGGTTGCTTTGATGGCAGACGAGCTGAAGGCTGCTGTTTTGGCTCAGGTGTTTCTCATCTTCCTCCTGACAATAGCCCAGAGATTCTCTATATCGTTCAGGTCTGGTGAACTGGCTGGCCGGTCAAGCACAGTAATATCACGGTCCATAAAGCTTATCAGCAGACAGAAGCATGAACTGCTATCAAATCTCCTAGTAGACGCTGTGTTGACTTTGGACTTGATAAAACCCAGTGGCACTGCAAGTCATCACAGACTGTGGAAACTTCACACTGGACTTTAAGAAACTTGGATTCTGTGGTTCTTCACTTTTCCTTCAGACTTTTAGATTTTGATTTCCAAATGAAAGGCAGAAATGTTCATTTATCTGAAGGAGACCCTTGAAGACTGAGCAGTGGTTCAGTTCTTTTTCTCCTCAGCCCAGGTAAGAAGTTCTGACGTTGTCTCTGGTTCAGAAGTGTCTTCATACTGGGAATGCACCAGTTGTAGCCCATTTCCTGGCCTCATTCCACTCCTTGTAACGCTTTTCACACTTCTTAAGGCTGCGGTCATCCTTGTTGCTTGTGCACCTTTACCTTCCACACGTTTCTACTCAACTTTCCAACAATATGTTTTGATGCAGCCCCTCTGCAAACAGCCAGCCATCCAGTGGCTTAACCTTCTTGTGGACGGTGTTGATAATCATCTTCTGGACAACGGTCAAGTCAGGAGTCTTCCCCAAGATTATGGTTGCGTGTACTGAGCTAGACTGAGAGATACAGTACGCGGGATTCATTCCGTATGAATAGTAATTTACTCAGATTCGAAGGGAATTCAGGTCGTCCCCGATCTACAAAGATATTCACAACTATATACAATATTTTCAGTGTGTAAGTGAATGTATAAATTGTCCGGTATATTGTATATGGAGGTGCAGGAGAAATGATTCGGCCTCACCGGTTTCAATGATTCAGTCTGGGAGCACCATGATGGAAAATGTCTGTCCTGTAAAGCTGAAAAAGCTGAGTTCAAGCTGAGTTCACAGTCCAGTATATTGAAAAACAGAGACAAAATGGGAACACTGTTACATTTCACTGAGAGATTTCCTAAGGCGCAGATATGGTTTTTGGCCACATGGTGACAGTGTGGGGAAAGGGGACAGAGATTTAATTTAGTCAGGTGGATTGGTACACTTTACATTGTACAGTATATTCATGTCAAAGGCGTATAAGACTCACTTTGTCGGACCTAAGAACAAATCCGACTTAGGAGTGCGCTCCCGGAACTGAACTCGTTCTACCTGTATTCTAATATTTTGAGGTTCTGGATTTTTGATTATCATGAGCTGTAAACCGTAATCATCGAAATTAAAACTCAAAATTACTTTAAAAATTTCACTTTACATTAAAAAGTAAAATAGTTTAATGATTTAAATTACTAAAGAAAAATATATTATCCTTTATACTCAAATTTTCTATAAATACACTATATAATGATTCATTCATTTTATCTACTTACTAATCTACAGTAATTACCTAAATTATAGAGCTACATCCTATAATCTGTACTTGATGCCATAATGTGGGAGTGAACCCCAAATGTTTTATCTAACTTTGCCAGACATTATGAATTCGCTTCATGTTGAGATTACGAGGCCCACGGCAAAACCTTTAACTTCTTTTTCGACAGCATGGGGTGTGCAAACTTTTGCACTCTATGTTTTTCAAATATTCGGGAAAAAAATAAACTATTCGTTTCAGTTTTAACTTAATAATTACTGAATAAATAATTACTGTGAATATTTTAGTATCGTTGAATACCAGTAATTAAAATAAAACCCTTTTTGCTTGATTTATTATTTATTTTTAATATTATAATTTTTTTGTTTTCAGTATCAGGCGAATCGAGAACGCAGCCGAGCTCACGCCGAGGAGATGAAGCAGCGGATCCGGGAAGGAACGAAAGCTCAACAATAAGAGGGAATTTTTGAAAAGTAGAAAATGTTAAATATATTTAGGACATTTTTTTTTTTTTTAAGACGTCATGGATGGATAATATCCTGTAGAGGACTTTTTTTTGACACACCGTGGACGTGCAAGAAATGTAATTCACTCATTCAGAAATAAAATAATAGATTGCAATAATAATTTCCTCACAGCTACAACTAATTTGGTCTCACACTGCTGGTTAAAATGCACTTGAAAACAATGTTAAGGATCAAAGACAATTAAAGAAATACATCAAAAACACCCAAACAACAATCTGCATTAACCGTGTCGTTTATTAGATATTGTTCTTCCCGGCACACAACGAAGACACAGTATCCTACTGACACACACACTGGAATGACGACTTCTAAGGCACCCTGAAATAGTCATATTATTATATTACATTATATTGAAGAACAGAGACTTTATACACTGTGATGCTAAGTAATAAAAAGAAAAACTAAACAAAAAAACAGGTAACAATTAATTAATTATAAATAAGATTAAAGGGGAAGGCAGATTACTGCATGACTTTACTAAGTACACCCCTTCAAGTAAGATCCTTCTTTTTTATTACATCATACCAGAGCAGCGCTGTGGACATCTGATTGGTCAGAAGGTGTTGATTTATCTTCTATAACAGCAGGTTTATAGTTCTAATACGTTACTGTTTTTATTCACAAAATAAATCCTTTAAAATCAAGTTCTCTCTAAGGATGTGTTTAACATAAATGGAAGGAGTCTCCAGTGTCAGTGCTTCGTAACCGTCAGAGGTGAAGCTCGAAGTTTTCTAACATGCTTAGGACGTTGTGATTCCTTGGTAACGTATAACAGTCAGCAGTTTATTTTGATATTAAGCGTTTTACTTTTAGATTGGTTTTTAAAGTGATCAATAATATTGGAACATGCCCGCCAGTGTGTTGTTATTGACCAAACACTGAGCACAGGTAGGACTGCAGGACATCTTCAGGAATAGAGACCTGTTTCAGACATTTTCAGGACCGACTGAAGTCCTAAAAATGTTAACACCTCAGATGCCTTTAGGATAAATTTCCTAGTCCTCATACTTTAATTTATTTATATTTTTTGCCTTAGGTTGGTGAGACAATGAATGTCTATACTTGCTATATAACGTAAGTAAAAAGTAATGAACTTGTTTCACAGATTGCTCGGGTATGAGAGGAATAAAATAAAATAGGTCAGAATGTGCTGTTATAGGAAAATAATCACCTTCAGGGTGGTAACAGTGACTCCGCCCTGTCACTGATTATTTTCCTGTAACAGCATTACATGTATATTATATATAATATAATACATTATACTGTACATCAAATAACATACAATAATCACATATTTCTTTTTGATGAATGATGTATTATTTACACTCAATCTAAATTCAAACCCAACTAATTTGGGAAGAGCCGCGTACATTATAGTGACCAAATGTCAAAATGTACAAAATGAAATAAGAACAAGTTACATTAAAGCGAAGTCATCACAGCTTTAGAAAAAATATTCCATATTTAAAAGTAAATATTAGAATATGACACAGTAGGACATTGATATTGCCTGCAAAACAACAACAAAAAAACCACACCTTTGCAGCTAAAAGTTTGTGCACCCTGCATCAGACTGTACAGGTTTTCTTCATATTCTTGGAGAAATGATAACGATAAATTAAAACCGGACGACACGGCAAAAGAAAGGTAGTTACATGATTTGAAAAACAAACCAAAACACACATCCGAAGTAATAAAAATGTATAGAGTTACCATATAATATACTTATCCTTAAATATTTATAATTAAACATTATTTATAATTAAGTTTTTTTTTCATTCATTCATTCAATATAATTAAGTTTGTTAAGTGAAAAAAAAAAGCGTGTATAAAATGAACAGAGCATGCCTGTGGACAAAACTTATATTTAGGATATAGAATTGGTGTGTATAACTTAAATGATGTAAAATCCTGCATTGAAAAAAAAAAAAAAAAAAAAGTAATGGCATTGCCGATCCACAGAACCTTTTATGCAATCGTCAAATAAATTAAAGGGAAAAAAAAGGAGTACAGCAATATTCCTAATGACGGCAATAATAAACTAAAAAAACAGGAAGTAGAAAGATTTTTATTAACAAACATCTGTTATTTACAATCATGTACATGCACAATCACATTATATGACAATAAATCATGTGCAGTTGCTAAACGTAATAGTTTCACATATGAGTTTGTTTGAGAATATATACAGTAAATCTGTGTGAGTACACATGCAAGTGTAACAGCTACGTCTGCTTTACGTCCGCAAAAACACGACGACGGTCTAGTCGAGGGAAAAAGTGCAGCTTACTTCGAAACAGAAAACCATGTAGGTTTATATATACTGTATATTATAATATATCTATATTATTTCATATAACGTAAATCTTTACAAAAATACACGAGAAAGATTTTGTTAAAATAGTCCTTTAAAATATTCAGAAATATTCGGAAACGTGTCACACCCGTCTCTTTTTCTCTCAACCTCCCAGTCCTTCATCACAGCTGCCTGCACCGACGCTTCATTTCCTCCTTCCCAATCCGTTCCATTCACTAAATCAATTAGGATTTATTCAGCGCTTCCTGACAGACACACAACTCACACAAGGCTGAAAGGAAACGTGCTGAGGTTATAATTATGAGTCTTGCTTATTCCAAAAAAAGGGGGCTTTTTTTTTTTTTTTAAATGATGTCACATGTCACACACTTCGGGTAAATAACACCCAAGTCGGGATGGAGATGCATCATTTCCTGACTCTTTCAGAAATTCCAGTTCGAGTGCTACATGCAGCAATCTTATTATTATTGAGTCTTGAAACTTTCAAGTATCACGTTTTTTTTTATTTTTTATTAATTTGAGATATTAACCCTGTGTCCTGGCCGCAGTTATGGTGTGTTGAAAGTGGTTTCATTTCCCACTTTGAGGCGTTTTTCACACTTGTTAGTTGATTAAGACTGAAAATGGTATTCGACGTGTGGTTAGGTTTCACACTGAGCATAATTAAATGAAAAAAAATAAAAATAAAAAGAACAGAACATTTGAGGAGTATGTAAGGTATTGGTTAGAAATGCAAAGACCGAAGTGCATGTAGGGGTCATGGATAGTTCAATGGTTAAGGTGTTGGACTACTGACTGGGAGGTCATAGGTTCAAATCCCAGCACCATTGTTTGGCCCTGAACCTGCAACTGCTCAGATGTATGACATAAATGAAAGTCACTCTGGATGGGTGAAGGGTGTCTGCCAAATGCTGAAGATTTTTAGATAACTAAATAACTAGCTTGACCCGGAGATAAGTGTGGCCACACACCTCCAGGATCGAGGGTTCGAGTCCTGCCTTAGGTCTGTGTTGTGTGTGTGTGTGTGAATCCCCTGGGATAGGCTCCAGGCTTCCCACAACCCTGTACAGAATAAGCGATATAGAGTATCAGTGCGTGAGAATAACTAGCTTGACCCTCGTGTTCTGTCTGGGTGAAATTGATCAGCTTTAAAAACGTTAATTAAAGTGGAACTTTAATTGAATTTTCTCTATCGCATATGAAATGTGCGGCCCTATATCACCCTCATATCTACAGGGAGCCAAGCATTTCTTTTAAGTGATCAAAAATATTGGAACATGACCACTAGGTGTTGTTATTGCCCACACACTGGGTACAGGTAGGACAGCCAGACATCTTCAGGACTAGAGACCTATTTTGGACATTTTCAAGACCGATTAAAAGCCCTACAGGCTTTTTTTTTGATGCCTTCAGGACAAATTTCCTAGTCCTCGTACTCAAGTTGACTTAAAATCAAATCCTAAGCGGTGTAAAGTTTTAAAGGTTTTTACTATAATTTGAGGTCTAGCTGAAATACCAATCAGCTAAACCATTTTTTAATGCCTCAAACTTCCTTTATTTCACTCCACTTACAAATGTGTTGTTTTATTGTCTATGTAAATGAGCAACTGTTAAGCCATGCCCCAGCAGAAACCAGCAGAGATGAGAAACAAGGTTCTTCTTATACGAGGTCACAATATAAGAGAAAATGTAATAGGCAAAAGGTCAACTAGAAGGTCTACGAATGCATAAAAAGTAAATTTTAGTTTGGATAGAATAGGTCCCCTTTAAAGACCTAAGGGCTCGTCTGCAAGTATAAGCTGTTAGATTGATTTGTTTAAACAGTTAATAGCTCTGAATGTCTACTCTTGGTTTGAGCCTGCATGGGAAAGCTGCATTTCGTATTAAAAAGGATAAACCAACATCAAAACCAGAGAACTATCTATGGGAGTAAAGCAAGCCATTTTGGAGGCAAGAAAAGACAGAAAACCAAGTCATCAGAGCCAGTGGGCCTGAACAATTCAGCAATGTGGAAAGTCATAAAAGAACCCGCCAGTGTACTCACCACCCCAGATATGAAGTTGATGACAAAAACTGAAAACCATGAACACCGTCAGTGACATCAACAAACTCCACAGAGCAGGGCTGAAGGTGTCACAATTCACGGTTCGAATAAGACTTTCAGAGAAGGAATAAAAGAGACCCTACCACAAGATGGAAATCTTACAGCTGCAGTAAGAATCAGACTGAAACTGGCAAAGATTTTCAGAGAAGAGCTACAAACATTCTCGAACCAAGGTTAACCTCAACTAAAGTCATGGTAAGGCGGGGAAAGAAAGGATCTGCTTATGTGAGCTCATGGGTGAAGCATGGTAGAGGTAATGTCATGGCTTGGGCTCCTTCTGGAACACACTCACTAATCATTATTGATGACGGAATTAATTCAATATATTTTTAATATATTCGAATCTAGTGAGCCAAAACACCACCAACACAACAATGGACTTCATCAGGGAGAAATGTGAAGGGTCTTAAACTACAACCGTGGGGTATGCAACCTGACGTTAACTTAAAATCTATCCGTTCCAATACTTTTGCACACCCACAGTTTCTTTTTTTGTTTACCAACACCTAGATTTAAATAACTGGAAATCATATTCAACTTTTAGTCTCGAATCCAAATGTTTTCAGTGTAGCAGAAACAAGTCCAAACCTTGCTGTTCCAATACTTCTGAAAGAACACGGGGGTTAAATCATTTTGTGTCGTGCAATTAGCTTTTTTGTTTGTTTGTTCCTTTGTTCGTCGGTCCAAATCTCCAGAACACAAGGCGCTCCTGCGGCGCTACAGCTCTGTTCTGCGGGTCAGTTTATGTCAGTTTAAGCGAAAGGATTCCCCCCCCCCCCATTCTTTATTATTAACTTTGTTATTACAGGATGCACCAGTAACTGTCATAGATATAAATATTGAAACATGAGGGGCGTTCGAGTCAAATTCAAAACAGGACTTTTGAAAAGAACACAGTTCTGAGATGAAAAACTGCTACACTAATACACTTATCCCACTTATTTTCATAAGTGCTTGGACACCATCAAGGTAGAAAGTTTTCTCTGTACGCCAAAACCATGACCGGACTGGCTGTCTGATTTCTGTCTGAAACACTGGCCTCCCAGGAAATGTTTGTCCAAACATGTGGAGATGTCTTGGAGTGAGGTCAGGACTGTATGAGGCATGTGGCTGTGTCTCCCAGCTGAGTTCCTGTAACGTTCAAGTGGTGTTGGTCAATGATTGTATGTACAGTTCACACACACTACAGATGCGTCTCTTCTGCAAGTTGGTGAAAAGTTTTCAAGGATCAGGCGTTCCACTCAATGAATATTCATGGGAACAACTGTAGTGGGTTCATTTTAGAATGTCGGCCTTCTTTAAAACGTTTTCAACACTTAGATGTTTTATTGCGGCTACGAGTCGCATCGTTTCCATATCTGGGGATCATGTACATTATACAGTAGTACTAGATAATGTTTATTATAGCCTGACAGCTTCCTTTTACTGTTTATTTCCTGTAATATATTTTTATTCTACTTTTCCTATCATTCTTTTTTTTTTATTTACTTTTTTTATTTACTTTTTTTTATTACTACCTCCGAGCAATTCTGAATAAAAAAAAATTCCACGGCGCCCATACTATAAATTGTAGTATATACGCCCATACTTAAATAACATCACTGTACTGTACTTGAAGTCTCCTGTAAATGACAATGTTTTTTTTTTTTTTTTTTACGCCTTCATTCATCAGAAATTTCATTCCAAGGTTTGACTTGAACGTCCCTCGGACATTTTGAGACACGAGGGTATCATGTCCTTATTTTCCTGTGAAAGGGGATTTTTAAAGAACTAAACCCGGATTTTGTGTCAGAAGTGGCCGTGATCGGAAAAGATGAAAAGGGTGGTGTTTTTTTTTTTTTTTTTTTGGAAGTGCGTGATTTTGATGACCTAAGTGAACCAAAAGCAAAATGCTATCTATTGATTTTGCCAGGCTTGTGTTTTATGCTGATGCAATATGTACATCCTAGTGCATGCATCTTAAAAAAAATCTGAAAATCACAGAAAAAATAGTTTTCCTCTTTTTTTCATTATTTAATTAAAAAAAGTGAAACTCATATTCTACATTCATTATATGTCAAGTGAAAGGGTGCAGGCTGCCTTTTTTTGTGTTAATTTCAATGATTATGGCTTTCAACTCTTGAACAATAAAAAAATCCAGTTTCTCAAACTATTAAAATACTTCATTTCGAGTTTGAGTAAATAATTGTTTTTTAGATGCACTATTACATACCATTCTGATTTCTGAAGGCAATAACAATCAAACAAAAAACACAAGATAATTATTTAGAATTACTTGAGAACTTCATGAGCTCTTTACAACACATACACACATCTACTCATCTACTGAATGTTCATGGGGGAAAAAAAGAAAACTTTTAGGAGGCAAATTTGCACAGTTTAGAGCAGAGAAAAAGGACGAACAGCAGCACTGACGTTACGATTCAGCGTCATTTTCTCTTTTTCTTCATCTCTATTACATATTATATTATCTTATAGACTGTCACAATATAATATCACTTCATTATAAACTTCAATCTCCTTCGGTAAGCCCATGCATTGCTGAGAACTATAATCAGGATAACTATAGCGGAAGAAATAAAACAAAACGACAGTTATTGGATTTGCATAGACTTATGAAGCAGGGATGAACAATGCATGAGACGTCTGTAAAGGTTTTTTTTTTGTGTGTGTGTGAGGTGTATTTTCTGCACCTACTGCTCTAAAAAGAATAATTTCATCCCTATAATCAAACAGGAAGAGAGTCGATCATCACATTCAGAACCGACGACAGAGACGGTAATTGACGTTTAACAAAAGGACAAAAGAAAAAAAAGAAAAAAACACGAGGGATGGCATTCCATCGACACTTCACGACAAACCCATCACTGTCGCCATCACAACCACGATGGTGTATGACAGGAACGTGTTTAAGGTTTAAAAAAAAAAAGAAAAGAAAAGAAAAAATATAAATATAATAATAATTATTATTATAATAATTAGCATAATTTCCCCAAGGACCTTTGGTATGAACTTCACCCCATTAGACATGAGAGTGACAAATTAAACATCCACACTTATCTACACTGTACATCTACACAGGATTATTGAATTATACGTTTGCATTTGTATGCAAAATGGCTTTTTTTTCTATTTTCTTTTAAATAAATAAAGAAGCACAACATTAAAGGCATTTCAATAAGTCATAGGAATTAGCAGTGTTTCGAATGCTGGTCTGGAAGCGTCCTCGAAAAGAACCCTCATACTGTACAGAGTCGGGATTATAAATAATTAGAATTAGAATATTAGAATATTAGAATAATATTAATGATAATAATAAACATGACTTCTTGGCTTATATTCATTTCGTTTAAAGTACATGACATCATGGTCTGCTCTAGGTGGGGGGCGGCTGGGGGGCGGCGGCTGTCACGCTGGCCGTGTGAGACATTTAGGCGTTGTAACCTTTATTCTGTAAGTAGGAGAAGAGAGCCTCCAGGCCCTTGGTGGAGCACCACAGCTGTTTCAGCATCTGGCACTCCTTCTCGTTCACCTCCTCCAGCATGGACTTCAGGATGCTGCGCACCATGCACTTAGACTCCTCCAGGACCTGGATAATAATAATAATTAAAAAAAATTTTAGTTCCCTACTTATTTATACTTTCTTTCTGTTTTCTTCTTTATTTTTTGTTTCCCTCTTTCATTCATTCTTACTGAGATTGTTATTTGTTAGTAAAAAAATGGACTGCGGGCTGATGATGATGATGATCTAATTGACGATGATCTAATCACATAACCGGCCAAAACATGGTATCGATGCTAAAAGTGTCTCACCTAGGTGAAGAAGTGAATTTTTCAGATAGGATCATAGAGCACAATTTCTCATGATACTTAAAGCTTCTTATCTCTCGCTTCATGCATAGTTTTTTGTAAATACTCATACACATTTATATTCTTATCAGATAAAAAGAAACACATTTGCTGAATACAATTTCATGCTCTTTTATGTTTTAGTGTACGGAACTTTTTTTTTATTCAAATCTTTCAACGGTCTTAACTGTCATTCAGAGGAAAACTCGGCCAATTTAGATTTCACATGAAAAGACAAACCTGAAAAAGTGTATTATTCTAAAATGATAAATTGTTAAGATATTGCAGCATGAATTTGACACGGTTACGGACACTACAGATTTTTTTTTTTCTCGTACCAAAAAAAACAATTTAGGCAATATTTTTTACAGGTCATATGCTTCTATTCAATTCAATTCAATTTTATTTGTATAGCGCTTTTAACAATCGACAAAGCAGCTTTACACAATCAAAACAAATTATGGAAGTGTGCATGAAATGTCAATGTGTATGAATCACAATGATGAGACTGTCCCTCATACGCTAACCGAGGACGACGGCGACAGTGGCAAGGAAAAAACTCCCTGGGATTGCAGTAGGAAGGAACCTTGAGAGGAACCAGACTCAACATGGAACCCATCCTCATCTGGGTGATAACGGATAGCAGGGATTGATCTGCATCATACTGTGTGTTAGGAGGCTGGAAGT
>JAQMYI010000038.1:30204283-30229000 GCA_030014275.1 Clariallabes melas
TTTCGATTGTTGGTGTGCCTTGTGATTTTTTTCAATTAAAAATGTACCTTGGCTCAAAAAAGGTTGAAAAACACTGCTGTAGACAACAGGACGGGGAGTCTGGGTTCCTTGATTAAATAAAAACCTAAATGAAGGTAATCCATTAAAATGCACTACAGCTTCAAATGAGTCTTTTTTTATCGTTTAAAATAACATAGATGCCAATCTGTGTTTTGTTTTGTTTTTTATTCCAGACCAATGCTACAGAAGGTGAGGAACCCAAAAGAAATCTCCTTCACCTTGTTATGCTTGAGTAATTACATAAGAGAGAGAATGAGGATCTGTAACATGAGTCACACTGCTCTCATGTCCCAGCAGTGAAGTTGATATCAGCGCACTTATGTGATTAGCAATGTACTGATGCCTATCCTTTTCCCATTTTAGATACAATATCAATGTCCAAGCTTTAAATATGGGACCGTCTATCGATCTCATAGTGACATCCTCTTTATAACCAAGACGATACTCTGCATCGCCAAGTGATGCCTCACAATTACGTCAGCTAATGAATTATTTTGCATGTGGACAGTTTTAGTAAGAACTACCAGAACTTCACATTCAAATCAAACCGGGACTTGTGATGAAATTTCTCTTCTGCAGCAAACCTTGTAAATGCTGCAAACGTTTTAAAGAAGGCCTACGTCCATGCATTCACTGTCATTCCCATGAACATTCAACTTGAAGAAAAGACGCATCTGCCTGTGGGAACTGCACACACACCAACACCACTTGCATGCAGGAACTGGACAGACGCCAATTTCACCAATCATTGTCAGCAAGCTAGAATCTCAAGATTTCTACTCACTGCCATAGTATATCTGAAATTCTGCCACTCACCTCCGTATCTATTTAGATGCTGACATTTATGAAGATTCATAATATATACCTTATAGCCCAGCCCTAACGACAGGACATCAGTGGATTTCGTACAGTTTCGTATACATTTCTCTACATTTCGTACAGTTTCGTATAAAAATGAAAGCGTTCAAAGTATGTAAACGCTATCACTTTACACCTGTGAATTTCTTTGCTATCTTTACGCCATTGCAGAAATGTATCCACAGACTGCAGAAGGAAAGAGCTGAAAAATGCTGAATTTCTCAATGTAGAATCAGGCTTTTACATTGCAGCCTTCAAACATTTTGCTATGTCTAAGAATTCTCTGTGACATCCAAAGTTCTAAACATAACCTCGAACCAAAAAAAAAATCAGCTGGTGTCCAATCAGTTTGTAATCGCTTCTTCGTATTAGTTATAACACAATACTTGGGATATCTACAAAAAAAAGACAACGTGTATTGCGATATTGTGTATTATGATGTCAATCTTTTTTAGTCATATTGCCCAGCCTTACCTTAAGATCTCACTTTCTTTAAGATGCATTACCTCACACGTGAAACTTACTGTACATAATAAAGGTGCAATAGGTTTAGCAGGGATGCTCCTACTGTACCTCAATGACAAGCGACTGAAAAAAGCTTTCTGAGAGTGTACAGCACGTGTAGTGTAAGTGATTTTTTTTTTATATTTAGATTTTTTTGGATTTTTTAAAACTCTTATAGTGAATGACATGCCCTTTAGATGTTTCAGTGTTTCTGCATTACATAAGAAGCTTCTGTTACTACAGCAAGTCAGTCAGTCAGTGTGCAGGAGATTTCTAATCAAGGCAACAGTGTGAGCAACACAGGCTTAGAGAATTATGCACACACTCACACAATAACCATTTCAGCACGTAAATGCATTCACACTGAAAATAATAAGAATTGCACTTGATGTATGCTTGAAAAAAAAAAAAAAAATGATTTGTGCATTGTTGCAGAAGCGGTTTTCAGGTTTGATCACGGGTTCAGTTCTGTATGTAATTGTGTAGCCTGCATTGTTGACGTGAGATGCGACATGCAAACACACACACACACACACACACACACACTGCCATCCAAACAGCATGACATAATATTCAAATATGCCACTTCCACGCCAAAGTAGCGACAATAAAAATGAAAAATAAAAATGATAATAAAATAATAATAACAGAGGAGATGCAAACATTATAAACGCTGATGTTTAGTATTAGAGTGTATTTACCGACCTGGTAGCGCGCGCTCCTCCCCGCGCGGAGCGTCAATACGACCGAGAAGTGTTGCGCGCGAGACGCTGCGGTGGAACCGAACGCGCGCGCGCTTGCCTGCTTGCCGAGTCCGCGAGCACAGGAGGAGGAGGAGCAGAGCACGCGGATAGAGGAGGAGGAGGAGGAGGATCTACTGTAGGAGGGATGACTCTCTCTCTCTCTCTCTCTCTGCGCATTTATCGATTTCTTGCGCGCGCGTGCAATCAGGATGCAATCGATCGAGCCCAAGACGACGAATCGGGATTATAGTAACTGACTTCGATAACACACAGCTCTCTATTGCACTTCATAAGTCCAGGCAACCGTGAAGAGGTTGTGTTTAATACAGCAAATTCCAAAATTATAGACAGCAATGATCCGAATTTTCCACCCCAACAATCAGGTTTTCTTTACACAGCAAAAGTGATGACTCTTATAAAGAGATGCAAATTCCATCCATCTATCAAGTTATACATCCATCCATCCATCCATCCATCAAGTATCCATTCATTCATCCATTCAAGCCATCCATCCATCTACACCAACATTGGTGAGTGATGTTTCGCTGCAATGACCTTCACGTTCATGGTCACTGCTGTAGGGGACGTAACTGTACATGACCGAGAACACCAACCTTTGGCATTCTAGGATAACACACACCCTCGCACACTTGCACAGGCAATTTGGGAACATCAATCACACTACTATGAATATCTTTGGACAGTAAGAGAAAAATGGAAACCAGTTAAGGAAACTCATTAAGCATTACATACACATTACATTCCACACACACACAGACAGGACCAAAGGCGAGCTTCAATCCTCCAACCCTGGAGGAGCAAGGTGACTGTCTCAACCACTAAGAACCACTCACCATGCCACCACATGCAACCTAATACAGTGGAACCTTGGACTGCTGGTAACTTGGTCTGTGAGCGTTTTGCAAGACAAGCAAAATTTGTAAGTAAATTTTTACTTAATAAACAAGCAAGGTCTTGATATACGAGTAGTATGCATGTTCTTTGTAAGCCGAGCGTCATGTGATCACACCTGAGCCAATGGTTCTTCTCTCTGTCGCGCTGAAGGATTATGGGTAATCATCTCCCATGCTCAGTCTCAGTGTGTGTGCGTCACTCGTATAATCAACATCTGCACGCACATGTACTGTTTATTATAACATTGTGACTGAATGACAATCCCGGCTGGTGCAGTCGTTCCCGTGAAGATTCAGAGAGTGTAATGCCTGATCCTTGTCACCAACTTGGAGACAAGGCAAGACAAGAAGAGACACATCTGTCTGTGGGAACTGTAAACATAAGAATTTGCCAACACCACTTTCACATTACAGGGACTCAGCTGGGAGTTCTTGCCACATCGCCTGTAAAGTCCAAGCTATTTATACATGTTTTAGTCGTTAAAGGAGGTCCTGGGAGGCCAGCATTTCAGTCACTGGGATAAGTGCATTAGTGGTGCAGCAGATTATACAAAGAAATAAGGGAGGTAACAATGTCATAACTGTGTTCTGATATTCTGGTATGATCCAACATTTGACTTGAGCGCCCTTTGTAGTATTAAAAGTAATGAAACTGAATGAAAATCCTTACTTTCTGTTCCAAATAAGTAAAACAACATGCTCAATAGTGTTTTGTTTTTGTTATAAAGTTGGGGAAACAATATTGGGTCAATTTAAAGAAACCAATGTTTTTCCAATGTTAATGTAGAAATGATGAAGCAACGCTGGAACGCCATTGCTGTTCTCAATTACAAATACACAATACCAAGCGTGCCCCCAGGACTGTTGAATAGAGGGGCGTGTTATTGCCGGTCTGTCTTCAGACAGAAGGATCCTTCGGAATCATGGACACTTTTGTGCATGCAAGTTTGCAAAACAGTAGGCACTAAGATATATTTATTAATATTTTATTTTTTAATTATTTTTCATGTTACCAAGACTCAAGCCTTTTCCACGTTTACATCGGTACTTTTAAACAAGTGGTTTTCTACGTTTCGTTTTTTTTTGTCCAGATGCAAACCCAGTTGTATGTCAATGATAAAATGGCCCTTTTGGAAAATGTAGACACTTCATTTTCAGTGAAAAAATTAGTTTTTGGCTCATAAGAGCATGTGCCACATACTCCCTATCTCCTGAGTTTATCATCAGAGTGTGAGAAACTCAATGAAAACTTTTTCTGGCTTCTTAATGTCCAACACTGCTTTACAGTTAGGGCAAAATCACAGCCTGTTGGTTTGGCATGCCCTACACAGCGTGTTTTGTATTTTCATGAGAATGAATATTTTGTTTAAGAACAAAAATGGAAAATACCCATGTAAAATATGTGTGAACCAGGCTTCAAGCAGTCAATAAAAATATAAGAAAAACCTGCGAACGCAAAGCCGATTTGATATCCAAGCTGACACAAATCATGCGTTTTTTCCAGTCCTGTAATACAGTCGGAATAAACATTTGCTCAGCATCACGAAAGAAGAAATATACTTCTTTTATATGAGGAAGTAATGTAGCGAGAAGAAACAATCATATTACTCAGCATGTGGCATGGAAAGCGGTTAGCCTCCGCACTTACATGCGAACCGTGCTGTGGTTCAGTTTTAACCTTTTCAGACCCAAAGTCTATCTCAGTTTCTCCTCACTGTTTATGTTCATTAGCACACAGTAACTATTGAACTTGATCGATGTCTTCAAACAGCAAGCATAGTTAGTACCCATGATACAAGGATCTTAAACAGTGTGTTTGGGAGAAAATGTGAAGAATATGTAATGGATCATTGGAGGACAGTGAGATCTCCTGAGTCTATGCAAAATACAGATCAAGAGAACCAGTGATCAAACAAATTTTCAGAAAAGAACCCTAAGGAAATATATTTTTTTCTTTCTGAACTAAAAGAGATCACAAAGCACATGTGCGAAATGTGTAGTTACTGTAACCAAAATGTCAGAATTTCACTCTCTCCCTTACTCACTCACTTATTTGCTGTACCGCTTATTTTGTACAGGGTGGCAGGGGGCCTGGAGCTTACGCCAAGGGCATGAGGCGGGGTACACCCTGGATAAGGTATCAACCCGTCACAGGGCACACACTCCAGGAATTTGGAAACGCTTGGATGTGCAAGGCCACTACACCACTGTGCCACCATCAGTTTTTCAACCAGGCTGTAATTTAACAGAACTTTTATATCGTTTTTGATAAGCCCAGATCATGCTGTTTGATGATGTAAGCAGGACAGTATTTTTTCCTTAATTGCAGATCTGTAATAAGAGTCTTGAGGTCAAGAATTGGCAAATAATGATCTTAAAAGACCACTGAAGATAAAGGAGCTCTGTAGACTTTAAATGAATATAGGTTACACACAGTTGAATTTTTTTTTTTCATCCATCATAGTGTGAAAAACAATGCAATAACAGAACAGATATATAGTACACTGATATTTAAGGGCTTTAGAATATCACTAAATGCTGCATGTTTTATGACCAAACTAAGTATTTTTGGCTGAACACAATACACGCAAGTTGGAAAAAAAAGAAATTAGGAAAGCAAAACATAACACTTCCAAACCGAATGTAAAATCACTAATGAATTGGTGTTGCTTCATGGCGATCCAGTGGCTCTCATTATGTCTGATGGATTTGTGAAATCTGCTTTAAAACAGGACATTTCAACATAATAAAAAAAAAACATACTGTACCTAATCAACAAAGAAATGGCTGTGGGCAGAAATAAGGTTTTGGATTTGAACTCCTCGCCAGATAAGAAAGCTGTAGAAAGAATGGAAGAGAGCATCCACATTAACAAACCTATGAATATAAATTGAATATAAGTTTGCATAAAATGCTCTTGATGCAGGACAGCTCCTCCAATCATGTTTGAGGCTGAGTAGTTATTCTCTGCTGGGTGCCAATATCTTTTGAAACAGAAATAATTGCATATTAAATATTTAGCTGAAATCAAACCATACAGCATTGTTTTAACAGATTATAGATTTAAAAAATATATTTTTTTAAGTATTAACTGCGCCTCCGAGTGGCGCAGTGGTAAAGCGCTCGCCCTATCATCCGGAGATCGCTGGTTCGAACCCCCAGGTGATGCTGTTACCTCTCACAGCCGGAGGCCTAGAGAGAGCTGATTGGCCGAAGCTCTCTCAGGGGGAGGGATGAGAGGTACTCAGTGCTCCCACATTAATGACGGCTCTACAAGCCAATCAGGGGTGTCTGTGAGCTCGCGCAGGCGAAGGGAGTGGATAGCGCTTTCCTCCGAGTGTGTTACGCCGCCCCCAATGGTGCGTGAGCGAGCAGTTCGAAAAAATGGTCGGTGACGTCACGTGGGTCGGAGGAAACACGTGGGTCGGTCTGTGGCCCTCCCGACTGAGTGGCGGTAGGTGCTTAATGTGGGAGCCCCCTAGTGACGGGGAGGAATTGGACACGAATAAATTAGGGAGAAAAATCTGGAAAAAAAGGGGGGGAAAATTAACAAAAGGTATGAAAATATTTTTGTTTTCTATCGGAGCAAGATCTAAAAAAAAAAAGAAAAGATTTTGATCTAAATCGTCGGTACTGGCAGGTCAAACTTCGAAAATCGTAAATCGGTATCAGCCAAGGAAAGCACCATCGATGCATTTCTACATTTCATCACTGTTTCCCAAAAATGAATTACTAATCACTGTACATTTATTTATTAATTTAATTATTTATTTATCAACAAACAAACAAATAACCATAATATAATATCTCACTGATCTACTGATCCTAATGACCAATCACTGATCACCATGTTTCCTAAACACCCACCCAATCACCCATCACCACTGAGTTTCCTGACTAGTAACTTGTAAATACATACTGTATACAGTTAGTCTCACTGAAAAACAACTCCTTTATATAACCGATGAAACTCTTTTGGCCGTGCATTAACACTGGGTGAACTAGTAGTCGCACGGTGTGACGCAGGTTAGCAAGACTCCTATGATGCAGGTTAGCGACACGCGATTGACGTCCACAACCTCTGAGTAAAGACAAAAACCCGAGGTCCAGGGGTTCACGTCACTTCTATAATCTTATATTCCTGAAACAAAGGCCACACCGACCCCAGTTATCCGGATGACATTTAGATTTGTGTCAGTGCACAGTCTGGCGCTCTGCAGCCTCCTACATTATTAACTGTAAGTATCTATAATTTACACCTACAGTAGGCGTAGACATAGTTATCAGAACCACTATTTATTTAATATAATACTTCAGATCATTTTATTTATTTTTTTATTCCATTTTCTGAGCTTTATGTGTTAATTAAATACCTTTATACAGCACTCTTCTTTTTCACGTCCACCCTCTCGTCATCTTTCGTCCTAGTCTTGTGCCTGATACTGATACGGCTAATCTCTCTAATCCCTTCGACACACTCTAACTTACACTTTTATTTGTAGCATTTTCAATTAACTTTTTATCTCTTCTCTCGGTTTATCTCCGAACCTCACGATCTGAAACCTGTATTTAAGCTTTAAGCACTTCATTAAGGACATTATTGACTATGCCATGGCCTACCGTAAAAAACATGCTTAAATAGAAGGACAACGTAAAACGTGCTTCTGTTATCAATGGAGGCAGCTGTAATCCTAAAACTCGCAGCTTGGCTCAAGTTCAGTGCTTATTTCTAAATCTATTCCCTCCATCTGCCAGCTTGATCCTGTTCCAATCGCCCTCATCTGTTTTCTCACGCCCCATTTCCCACTTCATTAATAAGTCCTTTCAATCTGGTTCTGTACCTCTGGCCTTAAAATAACTCCGAGCGAACCTGGTCTGAAGGAAACTTGCTTCGACTTCTCACGTTATAGGTGCGATTCCGCGCTTAGGATGGGATCTTATTAAAAAATAAATAAATAAAAAATAAAAATAGAAATGACGTGCACTCAAAAATGATGTTCTTATAAAAGAGTTTATAATTTAAAGACCGAGTGTTTGTTCTAAAATCACAAAGACATTTTAATGAGTTTAATGACTGAATGTATTTATTTAATCATTTTTTTCCTAATGTGTAATTCAGTTAAAATCTGATAATGTGACCTCCTGACCATGTGACTCATGGGCGTCGTGTTCAGGTAACGGAACTGTGATAAAAAAAAAATGAAAGTATTTCATAATCTACTGTATAATGAGCATTAAAAAGCATACGGTGTAGAAGGTTTAAAAAATAAATACATAAGTAATATGCGCCTCCATATGTATTTTAACGAATATATTTCAATATTTCAGGCAAAATTGCTGTAGATTTTGTCATTTTTATTAATGACTCATTATTTATCTGAAACATGCATATGGGGTGTTGTACCCTTTTATATTTACTGTACATACAGTACTGTGCAAAAGTCTTGGCTTTCATGTTAAAATAACCCCTACACATACTGTTCGGGTCAAATCTGACCCATTTTGACAGCAATAAAAATACACTAAATGCCATTGTTTTAGCCTGAAATTCCTGAAAATGAAATTTAAAAATATTACACTTTTGTACAGGTGCCACATTGTTTTGTACATTGAGATTATTCCGGGTCAGATTTGACCCATATCTATTAAAATGAATGTTGAATTCACCAGTGTGTGTTAAATCAAGGAAAAGGTGGGAATTTTAAAACAGTGCCATGTACGGTGTATAAGGGGGAGTTTAAAACTGTCCTTAGAACTGTCTGTGTTGCTCAGGGCCTCTCAGAAACCTGCACCTGTTCGTCTTTGAAGGGTCGTGGGGGGGGATCTCGAAACAGTGAAAGACTAAAACAGCACAAGAGTGATCATACTGTAATAAACATAAGGAACAGAAATCATACAGAGGTCAGAGGTCAGATGGTGCCTTGACACAGGCATGAGATCTGCACCTGCAAAAACAAGCACCTACAGTGTAAATAAAAATAAATAAAATATCAATTTATTTGATCACGATAGATAAAAAGAAGTGTTGGGGATCTCACACACGCAAGGGTTCCTACTACTGCACACAACAGTACACAATGTTTTATATTCATGTGATCATTTTGAATTAAGATTTGAATTTCATGTTGTAATGGTTGTATATGGTTATATAATAAATCCCAACCGTTCAGCAACTGTGTTTTTGCTCACTTTACTTTCAATAAAATGTATTAAAATAATTATGGCTGTTATGTTTTCATGTCTTTGTTAAAAGTTCACAAAATCATTGTGTGATGGATGTTTTTATCCAATAACAAGTGATGTAAAACTTAAAAAAAACATTGATTAAGGATTAATCATCCATTTAATAATGTCAGATAGGCTGCTTATAAATTATTTAAAAGATCATACAGTGAAGGCATAGAATATGAACCGTATGCAAGAGTACAATTAAATTAAATGATGAAAATTAAATTTAAGAAAATTGGAAACTGATGTTTTACTACTACAGGCCGCAAAATGCCTAAAGATACATAAAGTTTTTTTGTAACAACCTCAGCAGCGACCTCGTTTCCCCTCTCTTCTGTTCCAACCACTCAGCAGTCAGCATCAGCAGTATAACTAATCACCAGCCTGATCATCTGTCATCATCTGCACCTGTTTCTCACTGGGTCATGTCTTAAATTAGATGTTTTTTTTTATGCTTGAATGATTCACAGGTCACTGTGTGGTTTAACAAACACGAAACATTCCTCTGAAACTGCTCAGGTACAGGGACTGGACTGAAGATAATAAAAGCCAAAAACATGCCAGAAAAAAGGTTAAAATGTTAGATATACTGTACAAGAAAACCTGGCTCTTTGGAAGCAAAATATGAAGAAATGAGTAGGGACTCAAGACTTTTGCACAGCACGATATTTACACAGACATGCAAAAGAAACAAAAACAAAAAACAAAAGTTTTGTGAACGTACAGTATGTGATGCCAAAACGACATACTGTAGTCACATTTTTGAGCGAATAAAGTTTGCTCATGATTCATTCTTTGTTGATTTTTTCTTTGTTGAGTGTTTAAGAGTAACTATTTGTCCGGGCATATACTGTAATGAGACGGTTGTATTCAGCATGAAGACGTGATTCTGAAGGTCGCAGCAAGACCAGGTCGAGACTCCGTTACTGTTTTTCCCCTTCATTTAAATCAACCAATAATCTCATGATTTCCCATCTATCTGTTTCTGGGACGGACCATTCTCAGATTGAACAACAATCCAGTTTCTTAGGAAATGTTCTCACTTCGTTTTACTTATACTGTAGTTTCGCTTAAAGATGGCTCCATTCCAATATGAAAAGAAGGAAACAAGGAGCTGGCATAAAATGTATGCAGCGAATTGTGCCAAAATGATCAGCATTTACTTACTTCCTGCATGTCTGTATATTTTGAAATGTAATCCTGGTGAAGCACAAATCCTATAATCATCCCAAGACCCATTTCTGATCTCATTTTTCTATACAACCTTTACAGAGAATCTCAAACACCTACAAGCCTCCACAGTACTGTAAGATGTCGTGCACACGCGCAACACGGCTCTCTCTCCATCTCTCTCTCTGCGCTCATTTTTCTTATTTTGATGAATCATAGCGCAGCCTTTGACATGATGAATCATGATATTCATGACAATCTTGCTTTCGCTGTCTTCGGATGATTTACATCTCATCTGGAAGAATCCAATCTGTATTCCTTGATGCATTTAAATCCCATCAGATTTGTGCACAAACTCAGCTCCTTCACGACCTGGTCAGACAAATATTTTGGAGAACGCCAACATCTTGCACGAAACTTGATCTCAACCGCAATGAACACCTTTGGGATGGATTGGAACTGGAGACTCTCCTCAAACACAAATTCCCAGAGCCATGCTTCAAAATCTTCTTGGAAAGCCTTCAGGAAATGGGGATTAAATATGGAAGGGGACGTTCCAAACTTTGTACAGATCGATGTGATGGTCAGGAGTTTTCATACTTTCGGGGAAATAGTGTAAACAACCTGTACAGCAAGAACCCATCATTCAAACGAGTTCAATTCAATTCAATTCAATTATTTGTATCGCGCTTTAAACAATTGTCATAAAGCAGCTTTACACAATTCTGTTCCGAGAGCTTGTTCATAAGTCCAATTTGTTTGTAAGTTCAACAAACATTGTCTAGCTACTAGGAAACTAACACAATTGGCTATACACAGTATGAAACTAACTCTATGTTCCATGATCTTGTCCTTTTTCTTTAGAATCGTGCCAAATTCATGTAAAAAAAATAATTAATAAAAAAATTAAAATTCCGCCCAATGTCTGCAATCTTTTCACCTTGTTCCATTCTCTTAATTATTTTCACCATTATTATTATTATTATTATTTTGTAAACAGTACCTGCTCCATCGCCACTGCTTTTATGCTCACTTTTACGTACGCCGGACATGTGATCTAATTCCCTCGCGGACCTTGCAGAACGTTGGGCAGTTACTCGCGGCAGCTCACGGCGCCCAACACCGCATCTCACCGCGGGTCAAATCGCATAGGTGAGATAGGGTGAGATAACTCCCGCAACTGAACAAGCGCAAACGCATATTCGTATGCATGGACTTATTGTATTAGGTTTGACTTAAACCAGATGAACCCTCCCACTATTCCCCCACTGTGGAACAATGGAAAATGCTTAAAAAAAAACATTTTAAAGTATAAATTTTAGCACAGACAGAATTCTGGTCCTCGAAGTCAGCTGCATCACTTCAGATCAGAACCAGTTTTGATACAGTATGATATCTGATTCTATTTAATACAATTCTATCCAATTCAAATACAATTAATTATATAAATACAAATGAACTAGCAGCTTAATTTAAACCGAGATGTCGAGGTGGGCAAAACACAAGGTTCTGCTTTTCTTACTGTATTTCAATGGCTTTAATAAGTAGAAAAGAAAACATTTATCTAATCGTATGATTTTTTTTTTCTTAAACTAGAAGATATAAAACGTGTTTTGTTTTTGCTGTACTTTAAAACTCTTTGGGATCGACCTATCGGATAAAGATCTGATTGTACAGATAAAGGGTTTTCTTTTTATGAATGCTACATGTAGTATTGATTACCTAACAAGACAGCTACTGCTTTTTGTTTGACTCACCGACTCATTTTAATCCATCTGAGACTTGGAGTAGAACAGTGGTGTGGTTGTAAAAGCATACAATTGTATTTTTGACATGTTTTTTTTTTTTACTGTGGCCTCGCACCTCCAGGGTTTGTGTTCTATCCCCACCTTGGGGAGTCTGTGCATGGAGTTTGCATGCTCTCTCCGTGCTCAGTGGGTTTCCTCCCTGTACTCTGGTTTCCACCCACAGTCCAAAGACATGCATGGTGCGCAGGTTAACTGGAGTTCCCAAATGTGAGTGAGTCACTCGGGGATCAGGCGGTTACTAAGGATGCTGCAAACGCATTGCACAGCGCTACACAGTCTCTCTTTGCCAAGCGAGTGTTGTGATTTGACGACTTGCTTTTGCTCCCAGTACCGAAACTCAGCTTTCATCACGAACCATATAAAATACAGGGAGTGAGTGCAGGGCTTAAATAATTATTCAGAACGAACAACTTGATCAGCGGCACAAGCAAAGTGGCTGTAAGAGGTGAAACCTCCTACACAAGAAATTATACATGTATATATATGCACACTGCATATAGTTTTTCATGGTTATGCAGATGAGACTGACTCATGAGTGTACTTCAACCGCTCTGCCTTCTACATCATTCATAGAATTTTAATGCAAAAAAAAAAAAGAAAGAAGAAAAAAAAAAGGCCTGGCATTCTGTAATAATGTACAAGTTTAATTATGAATCATTACGTACCGTATCGTTCCCCTATTCAAATTATCACTTCTTGTGCATTTAATTGTCTTATCTTATCCCCATTGGTAGCGTAGATTTATTTGTTGCCAGTGGTTTTATTTAGCCCGGTCAAATAAGGTTAATTTGGACCTCAGGTAATTTGGATTACAAATGAAGGCAGGCTTGTTGAAGTAGAACACAAACACTGAGCTTTATTAATCGCCCCTCTGGATTAATAAGGTGGGAACAGAATTTAGCACAAAAGCCAAAAGCCAAACTCATTTCTGTTCAGCATCTGTATCAGGGTTATGGGAAATTACCACCACGCTGACCTGAAAGTGCTCACACACATTTTAAACTCGTTGGCAGATTCAGGATACGTCATCAAGAGGGGGGTTTTCTCCATACTGTGACTAGGCGTACTCAAAACTGACTTCTGAAATCCTGTCTGAATTTAGTCACAAACCTGATGATTAACCCTCATAATTAACTCACATGGTAATATTAAGAATATCCATAAGTCATTAATTCAATTCAATTTTATTTGTATAGCGTTTTTAACAACTGACATTGTCACAAGGCAGCTTTACTCAATCAAAAGAACTATTAAAGTTTGTATGAAATGTCAATGTGTATGAATCAAAATGATCAGATTGTCCCTGATGAGCAAGCCGAGAGCGACGGCGACAGTGGCAAGGAAAAACTCCCTGAGATGGCAGTAAGAAGAAACCTTAGGAGAGGAACCAGTCAAAACCTGGGTCATTTTAATTTTAAGGGGTTCACTTAAGTTTCCACATTTGGTGATGATTTACTGTATGGTGCCATGTCATCTTCTGCTGTTGGTGTTTTATCAAGTCCAAAGCCAACGCAGCATCTACTAAGAGATTTTAGAGCACTGACAGGAGAAGCTGATTCCATTTTCCAGCAGGACTGAGCACCTGCCCACGTGATACTGCTGTGCTTGATGATGCCAACCTGCCTGACATGAACCCCACAGAGAATCTACGAACCCAGCAAGATGGATGAGCTGAAGGCTGCTATCAAAGGAACCTGGTCTTCAATAATGCCTCAGCAGTGCCACAGGCTGATCGCCACAGGGCTTTTCTACATAGATACAGTAATTCATGCTGAAGAAGCCCCGACCAAGTAGTGAGCGCACAAATGTACATTTCTAATATTTTTAGATACTGGATTTTTGATCATCTAAATCAAATAGTAATTTAAAATTATTATTATTGGTTAAAGACAATATTAGACAAAATAAGAAATATTTCACTTTGACGTAATGAATCTAGAATGCATGAGTTTCACTTTTTAAATCAAACTACCAAAAGAAAAAAAAAGAAATGACATTTTGCACAATATTCAAAATTTTCTTTGATGGACTGAAAAGCCAGATTTTGGTGACGAGTATATTTATATTCCTCATACTGAAATACGTTTATTATAGTGCACCTCTGTTTCTTTTCCACCCCTCCTTTTTTTGCACTCATACTCTCAGTTCCTGCTGAGATCGTGACCCTTTCATTTAAACGAGCGATTCCAGCATTATGGATGTGACATTTACACTCACGTCGGCTAACAAAGTGTCTCACAGGAGAGACGAGCTGAGGATCAATGACTCAGTTTGCACATGTTGTCACTTAACCTCCTGAGGACAAGACAGACAAATCCTAAAAAAGGATCTACAGATTTACACAAGTTCCATATACTGTAATACACACATCTGGCATTCTCAACCAGAAAGTTGAATACAGTGAAATAAAGGATCCATCTTTAAAGTTGAATTTTTAGACACTTTAAAAGTTGAAGCTTTCACTCCTCTGGTCAGTTTTTAAAGAGTTTATGTCTAACAGTAGTTTTACACATTATCGCCTACAAACTGGATGTTTTTTTAAATCATTCAACATAAAATTGAGGAAACAGAAGAATTCTACCTAAAGACTAGCATGAATAAAGCATGACAATGTCTGACCAAAGTACTATAATTTTCTTTAGTAGTGCTTGTAATAAAACTTTGATATTTACACCTTGAAAATTCAATAAGATAAATGTTTTTTTGCAATAATGCCAATGGCTTATAATTGATATTTAATAGGGAGTTTAATCAACCTAAGATTACATTCAAAATCTTACACACGTGCTACTAAACTGTGAACAAATATATAAATACTAGTTTTAATATATATATTTTTTATTATTCATTTTTTTAAATTATTTTTAGTCACTACAGGTGAATATAAATATTAAATATTGTAATCTTCTTTTAACCAGCTAAAGACATTATAGTTAAAATGCTGATTTCAACTGTTTTAACAACAACAACAAAAACAGTTTACATGTTTAGTGTCTTTTAAAGGATTATACATTATAATCCTGCATGGTATTAAGTTTCCTGCCCTATTTCAATATTAAAACGTTTAATACAGTACATCTAAAAATAAATGTTTCTCATTTGCAGAATTTACTTCGTAATGTTTAGCACTTGATGTGTGTTTAATTAAGATGTATTAGATTTATAGTCATTGAAAAGCAATTTATGGCATTTGTTCATAAAAGGTCACATACACAAATGCCATGAATTAGTTAACGAAAACTTTACTTACTAATTTACTAATGAGCCTCTCAAGAGTATAGAGCCCTTAAAGTCTTAAAAAGTGTCATTTTTATGTTAGCTTGTGCACATTGGAACAAGTTTTTATCTTGTGCAAACAAGTTATTGTATGTTTAATGGCATGTGAGGTTTTTGCATGAAAACAGCTGGGTCACTTGCATTTAGTTTAACATTTTGTTAATTTACAAAGTATTGGATATATAATTTACAATTGGAACATATACTGTAGTAGAGGTCTTTATTTGAACAGTTTAATTTGCTTTGTAGTTAGAAGGTGAGCTGTGTGCTCAAGATATTACTCTGTTCCCACAAGATGTAATAATAATAATAATTATAATAATAATAACAATAATACACACCTTTTGGGACTTTATAAGCTCCATACAATAGGAATAAGAATAAACATGCAATTTGTTTTTAATGAATACAGAAAATTTTGTGGGTTTCCATTCTCAGGAAAATTGCTTTCAAAATACAGTAGAATGTGATTTGCTCCAGTTAACGTGGTTTATAAGATTTCTAAAGTAAATCTCTATGTACATATATCAAAGTGACACTTAAATTGAGACATGATGTGAAACAAGCTTTCCAGTGATCTATGGCATGACATGAATTTGAAGTAGGCGGAGCTTAACCCCTTCCTAACAGTTGCTTTTTTGTTTTAGATTTGTTTGTCAGTGGGAAGAAAAATTTTCAATAATCCTAATGCTGTTGAGACTAGATACCTTATTGTACTACAGTATAAAAAATGAGAAATGCTTTAGATGACAAAAATGATCATTTTTACCTGTAGTATCCTGATTAATGGCATGCATTAAAAAGATTTTAGTCCAACATATGTTTAATCCAATGACTAACTATTGAAAATCTTTTACAGGAACATTATCAGTCAGAAAAACTGAGATATTTAAAAATATATACATCTCTTCAGTATCTACGTGTGATGTATCTTGAAACAGCGAGCAAGTAAACACATTTAATATTCACAGTTCTGTTTTCACTAAAGTCTATTCATTTTAAGACAAATCACATTTTCAAGAAAAGGAGGCCACAAACGCTACAGACTGTAACCTACTATAACTCAGGACATTTAAATGTGCTTTTTCCAGCCGTCTGCTGGAACCAATCAATAAACAAGCGGATGCAGACAGTAAACTAAAACTGGGGGAAAATGTTCCTGCATGATTATTTAGAAGAAGAATTGCTTAAACATCAATGAAGAATGAATTAGTTTTAAAAGCTCATAAGTGAAACCTTAAATTCATAATCCTAATCATAATTAGAAAGAATCCAATAGCCTTCTTACAGTCTTCTCATTAATATTACAGTGTGATGATTATGATGATGATTTTACAGCAAATCCATCTGCATGCCGCATGAGCACATGGCGGATAATATTTAAAGTGAAATAAATTCATAATAACAAAAATCTTACATAACTAGGCCACTAGTCTTGCAGCAAGGCGCAATGTGTTTTTGGTCATAACAGAATCATTTACACTTACTCAATAGGAGACTGTACATACATGAACTATATTCTTGTGATCTTAATTAAATATTCAAAGTGTTTAAAAACTGTGTGTATATTCAAACCAGGACTAGTGCATTCCACCAAAAAAAAAAAAAAAAAGACAACTGACTTTTCAAATAACATCATTGCAGTATTTGATTTATTTATATGTTCATCAGAAAAAAAAAGATAAAGATGAACCCCTGCCTGTAAACCAAATAATAATTAAATAACTAACTTACATGATTTCTTTTTGTGTTCAGTTTGTGGCTACAAAGTCCACAATCTGCTATAAACTGTGTAATATAATGAAGCAGGACATTTTAATGATCCGTTTCTGCTCTTGATAATAGAATCATTAACCGCTGAGATTTCCTAACATTTAGCTTGCCATGTTAAAAAAAAAATCTGATCTTTTTTAGTGGATGGAAATGGTTCCTTAAAAAAAAAAAAAAAAAAAAATCAATATAAACCATTAATGGTTTTTATAGATTTTTAAATGTAGGACTTTTTTTTACTAGGAGAACATCATGATTTACAGTGAGACATGCTGAAACACCTCACTGGAATCTAATTTTAGAGTTTTAAGGGGGAAGTTAAGACAAATCTCATGCAGCGATCATCAACCCCTTATGGAAGGTTTAAAAAATTATAATAAAATACACACTCTCGACATGTGACTATGCACTTCATCATGCTATACCCTGAAGTTGCGCCCATGAATGTAGTTAAAAGAAAATCTTCAGACATGATGATGATGGTGATAATGTGTGATCAGATAAAAAAAAACTGAAATATATATGTAAAATGACATGAATTGTGTGAGGAATCACATGTGAGGGGAAAAACATGTGAAAAAATAGAAGTGGGGGAAAAACACCTGCATGCAAAAATAAATTAAGTAAGAAAAAAATCAGGTGGAAAAAAATAAAGAATGTGAGAATAAATTAATCATGTGAGAAAATCACAGGTGGAAAAAGAAAACAATATTGCAAACAAGCAAAACAAACAAACAAAAAAAACAACCTGTCAAAGGTTATGTAACCAAACTACTGAACACACTTGAACATAATCTTATTAAGATGTTTTTGTTTGTTTTCCCCAGAAAAAAAAAACACAAACAGGGATAAATCCGAAACAACCATAAGCAACATCCTAGGGGTTAAAAACACTAAGTCAGCTTGATCTTTTCCTTCCAGAAGTTTTTTTTCCCCCTTTTATCAGTAACTTGCTGCAGTGTCACACAGAGACAAGTGGCTCATTTTATAACACAATCGTCATGTCGTGAAAAGAAACCGAAACACGGACGCCATGACATCTCATGACATCTCATCACATCACATCTCATCTCAGTGTGTGTGTGTCTCTCTCTGTCTCTCCACAAGATCATTATTTCGAGTCCCGCGCTCACTCGCGGACTGGACCCACGCACGCGCTCACGCACGAGATGTGCGTGTGTGTTTTTTTTCTTTTTCTTTTGTCGGAATAGATTAGAAGACTTGTTACACGCGCGCGCGTCAGAATGTCACTTCAAAGCCGAAAGAGTTACTTAGTAGCGACATCAAGACAAACTGCTCAAAAGGAATGCACTGTAACATAGTCCCGGTTTTCAGAAACTACAAAGAAGAAGAAGAAGAAGAAGAAAAATAAAACAGACAAACAAACAAAAACAAATCGAGATCGAGATTTGTTTTTTTGTGTGCTTGATAAACTATAATCAGTGCTGTTCTAATTAGTATATATTTTTAAAAATCTATTTTCTAATCATCAATCAGTGCCACTTTGGACGGACTTTAAAAGCCGACATGAGGGAGTTTAAATCCCCAGGCGGCTCCTGGAGGTGTTGGGTTATTTCAGTCCAGCAGGCACGCTGGCTTCTTCATGTCAAGCTGAAAGATTAGCGCAGATCCCCGGGCTTTAGTGGACTTGGTGTCACACAGAGAAAGAAAACAGGGTCGCTTACTTTCACCCGTTAAAGGGCTGAAAGAGAGACAGAAGAGACACAGCGAGAGACAGACAGACAGAGATCCGTCCACGCACCTCCCTCCCCTTTACTTCCTAATTCCTCCATGCGAAGAATTTCTCACCCCGATCTGATCATCAGGACTAAACAGTACCTCGTAGAGCTCCCCCGAAGCCATCCTTGAGTGCCGAGCTGCCTCTTCGGGATGATCTTTTTCCCCTCTCCTCTCTCCCCCCGTGTGTTTCTGAGTCCCGGTGAAGCCGCGTCTTTAACCCAGGCTGCCGTGTCGCTCCGCTCTCCGCTCTCAGGCAGCCGCAGGAAAGCTGATCAGTACACAAGCAGGCAGTGTTAATCGAGCACGGCTGCGACGGATCGCTCGAAAAACACCTCACCTCACTTCCAATAAACGCGCAGGGGGGCAGCAGGGCGGTGCTGTCTCCTCCTCACCCCCTCACAGCACACCCGTTATCATCATCTATCCGACAAGCAAAACTCGAATACTCACACCGCGGAGGGGGAAATATTAGAAGTACTCAGATCTAGCTTGTTTTGCTCATATGGTGCTTAGAGCTGATTTCTCCTCCGTGGTTATAATTATGTTCAACACTGCAGGTCAAAGTGGCTAATTTCAGATTTAAAAAAAAAATCTTTCATACAGTGTTTTCAGTGTGATCTACACTACAGCCAAAAGTTTTTATATTAATTTTCACAAATGGAGGCAATGATGGCTCAAACGGTTAAGCCTCTGGGTTACTAATCAGAAGATCACGAGTTCAAGCCCCAGCACTGCCACTGTTGAGCCATTAAGCCCCCTTGACTTTGTCTGCTCCAGGGGTGCTGTATTATGACTGATCCTACACTTTGACCCCAGCTTCCTACTGTAACTGGGATGTGGGGGGGGGGGTAAAAAATTTTGGGGCAGTGGAACTTGCTGGGTCACCAGTTTGGGTCCCAGCTCCACCAGGTTGGGCCTTTAACCCTATCTGCTCCAGGGGTGCTGCATCATGACTGACCCTGTGCTTGGACCCTAGTTATACTGGGATATGCAAAGAAAGTTTTTTACTTTGCAGTAAAGTATATGTGACAAGTAAAGTCACAAGTAAAATAACTAACTGCTTCAGTGTTTTTAGATCTTTTTGTCAGATGTTACTATGGTACACTGAAGTATAATTACAAGCGACAACTATAGTTAGTAAAGAGTTTTTAGAAATAGTTAAATGGTTAAAGCTAAAATAATCTGATCAGCTTTAATGTAATCAGTGATGTTATTATTTCAGGTTGAAGCCCACGTACATATCTGCTTGTCTTTCTGTACAGCAGAATTCTCAGTCTAACTTATTAATACAAAGGAATCATATTTTGTAAGGTTGAGTATCTTAAGCATTGTTTATGCTAAGATGTACTACATTTCTCGTCAGCCAGATACACTCCCTGTTTAAAGTAGATTATTACATCCGGCACATGACTGTTCATAACATCACTTTTTTCTCGACATTTTGCTTTGAGTGGCTAACACTCTCAGTTTGGATATTTTACACGCCCTCATACCCTTTACACGACTGCTGTGGATACCTATATGCTCTCACAACCTGTGTTTTATCTCATAGTGGTCTACCACATTTTTATTAGTACCACGGTTTCAGAACATACTGTATAAGACAAACTGGTTTTAAACTTCCTGCAGGAAGAATAAACATACAATGATCTATCTACTGTATATATCATATTTCTTTGAGAATTCTGTTTTCAAAAAATACCTTTTTTGGAGTAAGCCATGCTGTATCATATGTTAGTTTGTGTTTCCTGAAAATTTGAGCGCCTTGTAGGGGCATAACAGTCATTTCTGTATGTCTCCCGCATACTATGCGTACAGTATTTTTTCGTAAACTATCACATTGATTGGTTCTGTTGAGTGATCTGTATAGCCACGCTCACTGTAGCGGACGCTGTATAGTAGCTCTCAGAGGAAGTTTTTGTACTACTGTATTCTTTATTCATGGCTGTGTTCTTAGGCAAAATTGTGAGTGAACCCACACCTTTGGCTGAGACAAAATCCCACACATGAATGATGGTTGATTAACAGTGTGCCAGCAGTGCATTCATGGCTCACAGCTCAGACTAAAACATTTTATACGAGGGAACAGGAAAGCTTGTTGTTTATGTAACTATATTTTTGCCCGTGTGAAATAGTGTAAATATTACTTGGCTACATTAAATATTAAGTTGAAAATGCTCACAAAACTAAAGAAAATTTTTTTTTATTTGACTGTTTATCAACTAAAGTAAGGCCTGTTTCTTTGAACTTGATTTGTATTGCCATAAAGCCTTGTGTGTTACTGCTTTTGTAAAACCATGATCAGTGTGTTTCCTTCAAAATCATAGTATAAGTGTTGTTAATGAGTTTAAAATGATTTCCATAAAAAAAAAACATTATCCAATGCTTATTAAATTGAGAATACAAGTTCCTTCCCTCCCTCCCTCCTTACATCCTTACTTCCTTTATTTTAAAATATATTTTATAATAATAATAATAATAATAATAATAATAATAATAATAATAATAATGTATTAGATCTATTATATATTATAATAATAATATTTTATATGATTTAATTTTATATTATTTTTAAGTATTTGTACACTTCCTGATAATTATTATTATTTTTTTTTTTTGCACATTTTTGCCAAAATCCAAATCCTGAAGGAGAATGATGTCCAGCTATCAGTTTGTGACATCGAGCTCAAGAGCACTTGGGTTATGCAGCAGGACAATGATCCAAAACACACCAAGTAATTAGATAATTACTTTTTCACATAGGGCCAGGCAGGTTTGGACAGGTTTTTTCCCTTAATACATGGAATCATAATTTTAAAACTGTATTTTGCATTTACTTGAGTTATCTTTGTGCAATATTAAAATGTGTTTGATGATCTGAACCATTTAAGTGTGACAAATTTGCAAAAAATAAAATAAAATAAATCACATTACTGTACAAGATCTACACCCTTGAGAAATGTCTGGGCAGCATGAACGTTGGAAGTTATTTTACAATTAAGGTGCTGAATTTTAAGCAGCCGTCATATGGCATTCACTATGATGTCACTCCCAAATGATAAAACATCAAATAATCAAAATCGGTGCATCAGACTTCACTGACATGACCATATGTGTACAGTATTGTTAAAACACAGAGATGAAAGTAGGCTGGTACAGTCCATTACTGCGGTAAACAGAACTGGAAGGGAAGAGCATCTGCCTGCCAAAACCCACATCAGAACCAGTCATGGAAGCACTTTCAGCAAGAACGTGTCATCTTAAACAACACTTTGTCTCCTTAATAATTACTTCTCAGTCGCTCTGAGTCGCCTTAGAACCAACAGAACCGACAGAATTAAAGGTCAATGTACTTTTGATCAGTAATTACTGATAGTTAATATGAACACAAGCTTCCACCAACGCGCTGCAGCTGACTGATATGCTGAGCTGTGGGCTTTTGGCAGGCAGAAGTTCGTTGGGAAATCTCCCAAGTAGAATGTGTTTCATTTTGTTTAATTCCAACAGCACAGACAAACAAGCCATGCATGAGGTAACAAGGTGAAGTCTCTGTAAACTACACGCGAATACGCATGCGCGTCCTAAACACGCCAGTGAAAGCCAATTGTCACATAAGCTGTTAAACAAAAAATGATCTCGGCTGTTTCTAATTTCTTTCTACTCCATACAGTTATTAAAATATTGAAAAAAATTTTATGGATGCACGAAGTCGAGAAGAAGTAAACAATAGGAAAAGAAAAAGGTTGTGGTAGTAGTATTCAAAAAAATTTAAAACTACTTTCACCCGGGCCAGAACATTACCAAAAGAGAACTGTTAATAAATATAGAAATTTAGATTGAAATAAACATCAATATAAATATATACAGATGCTGGCAACCTTAAAGAGGAATGAAATAAAATAAAATAAATACGGTGGTACCTCAGCATTTTAATGGCTCATGAGGTTTCATATTAAAAAATGAAATTTTGCCTGTAATTTACCTTGGCATACGAAGCATTTTCAGTATACGAGCGAATGAACCAAGTCAAATCAATTCCGGCAAAGTTTCGCATACGTACGGGAGCCGTTTAAAACCTGTTTGCATCAGTGGAAAGTCAAGTTTTAAGTTTTTTTTGTGTCTGTTTTTCCTGCATTTTGTTCAAGAAGACAGAATGTTATCAAGGACGGTAGCAAGAAGAAAAGGGAGCCGCTTTCAGTTTGGCTTTTAAAGCAGCCGGTGCCAGGATGAGATTTAGTGAGGTTTAATGTCTATGACAAAAAAAATAAGATCATAGTGTTGGTAATATTGGTAATATTTATGTGTGGCTGGAACGGATTACATTTACATAATTAACTATGAAAAAATGCATTTCGCAAAATGAAATTACGCCTTAAGAACTCTCCTCCGGAACGGATTAAATTCGTATGCTGGAGTACAGTACTGCTGTAAAATAAAATAATACTTAAAAGAGGTAATAAGAAAACATATAAAAACAAAAATAACAGAATAAAATATTAATAGAAAAAAAAACTTGTAAAAATAAAACACAGAGACAGACATACATAAATAATTGTGGTGGCTTAGTGGTTAGCGCTGTTGCCTTGCAACCTCCAGGGTCAGGGTTCAATTCCCGCCCCAGGGTCTGCATGCATAGAGTTTGCATGTTCTCCCTGTGCTTTGTGTGTTTCCTCCCAAAGTCCAAAACCATGTAGATTAGACTAACTGTCGTTCTCAGTTTGCCTGTAGTGTGTGAATGTTGACTAGAGGTCCCACAGCGGTTGTAAAATGGGAATGAACACAACGGTCACCACCTTTAACCTACAGTAGTTGGACTACAGAGGTTCCTAGATGGATGGATTTCAACTGTGTTCTTCTGCTCCAGGATACAAAAATATTCAAGTGTATATAACATGCATAACAACAATGCAACACCAAATTCTGTATACCAAAAAAACATCATAAAAATTTAATGTATCTAGTTGTCACATCGGGGTTGTAATGGCTGGTTGTGTTGCCGTGGGCATAAAAGACAGGCATAGGCGCAGAGGGGTGCTTTAACCAAAAAAGTCTTTTAATAACATAAAACATGTACTGTAACAAAGAAACATAACGAACACTTGCACATCATAACCTGCATTAGACATCACCAAGGCACTATGGCGAGACACGTACAGTAGGCGAAACACAGGCTTACAGACAAACACACAGGACATTGCGGACAAGCTAATCATGGAGCTGAGACGGGACACAGAGAGACCAGAGACACAGGGAAACTAGGGAGACCAGAGACACTGAGGCTAGAGACACAGGAGGACGAGAGACGGGACTAGAGACAGGACTAGGGCTAAAGCCATGGCAGTCATGTTAGCCTAACAAAACACATAGCTACACCTACCACATAGCTAAACATCCAAAGGACTATGGTGACACTAGAGACAGCGGGGGAACTAGAGACCAGCAACACAAAGAGACTAGGGAGACACAGAGGCTAGAGACACAGAGAGACTTACACAACCTGGAGATACACACAAGACTGCACAAAATCGAGTCAGCTCCACACACATTTAAACACAAAAGACTAATCTATTAACACAAGTAGTGCCTTGGGACATGTTTCTAGGTTAAGGTACAAGCTAAATCAAGAAAACCAATATAAAACAAACC
>JAQMYI010000038.1:30293678-30304311 GCA_030014275.1 Clariallabes melas
TAGATAGATAGATAGATAGATAGATAGATAGATAGACAGATAGATAGATAGATAGATAGATAGATAGATAGATAGATTGATAGATAGATAGATTGAATTCCTGAAGGAAATGTTAAACATCCAGTAGCAAGAATAGTAACACAAAATACATGTACTTGGAATAACAAAATGTCCAAACAAACAAGCAAACAAACAAACAAAACAAACAAACAAACAAACAAACAAACAAACAAACTAACTAACTAACTAACTAACTAACTAACTAACTAACTAACTAACTAACTAACACACACACACATGTGGGAGATGTGAGCCTGAGTTATATCAATTAAAAGTATACAGCAATTATAATGTATTTATATCACATGTCTGGTAATAAACTGGTAAGATTTAAATTTTTCTTTCAGTTTTCAGTGTGTGTGTCTCAAACTTTACTTTTGAAAACTGTAAGTAGATTCAGTTCTTCTTATACTGCATAAGGATACCATTTATTCAATGTATGAGTACTGTACAGTCTATATACTTTATGAATGCATTATAAAAGGTTATAACATGCATATAAACAGATCTTTATAGAGTTCAGTACATTTATCGAATTAGCACAAAAAACCCCCCACAACTATTTCACGATAAATCAGTTGTGAGCTGTATTGAGCTTACAGCCGCGCTCTGACTTGACGTATCACACTGCCAAGTGTAACTCTTTCATCCGTCTTGTTGGCATTTTACTTTATGACTTTGTGGGAGCTCAGGAATTTCACCCAGAGTTATGACGGCTCACCTGTTAGTGATGATTGGACCGCTTCCATGAGCGTGATCTCTCCGGTCCAGACTCGCTCGGTGGTCCGGCGCTGCCAGCCATCTGACCATCAAATCAAGGTTTCAGACCTGGTGGGATCTGTAGTCTGTTAGAATGAGCACTGTGTGTGTGTGTGTGTGTGTGTGTGTGTGTGGTGCACTGGCACTGAAATAATATTTCTTGTAATGTGAAGTGACAGTCAAAATTATGGTCACGTTCTTTCTTTCCCTCAGTCCGCTCTCTTTACAGCGCCGGGTCTCGCTTCTTTGCCAAGTGCTGGTAATATCTCCGTAGGAGCTGTAGATTGCTGGCCGTCAGCAGTTCCAGGGTGCTCAGTCGAGGGCCGTAACCACTCAGGGAAGCGCAGCGCCTCTGCCAAGGCAAATACAGCAAAAAAAAAAAAAAAGTGTGTGACTGTTAATAGCAAAGAGCCATTAATGGTAATGACAGAGGCACAAGATGCTGTATGGCAGAAGCATTCGCTATTTACTGCATGAGGTACATAAGACTTAATGGACAAGTACTGTATGCTGAACTCGACTCGCTGCTTAATTAAGGATCTGCGCTTGATCACAGATCGGTGTTGGAGTTCAAATCCTGGAGAATGTTACAGAGCACCTTCTGAGACCGGGCAGAAAAATAAATCCAGCCCGAACCTTTATTTTTACTGTTATTAAGATTCTTTTCATAATGACATTCCTAGTTTTTTTTTTTTTTTTAGTTTATATTTTCACCTCGGTTAATGGTTTCCTGCATTACCCATAATGCTGTGCTTCAGCTTTCACGCTAATTCCACAGGCAGCACGAAGCACACCATGAAGATGCATTAATGAAAAAATAAATAATAAAAAAAAAAAAAACGTTTTACGCAGGTTCATTGCTCTGTCTTGGAAACAGGACAGCATTCACTATTCAGGACCTTTTTTTTTTTTTATAAAGAGTTTTAGTTTTATGTAGCTGGAAAACTAGCGCTGGAGGACGGGATGAAGCCAGAGAAAACTCTCTCGGGGGATGGAGCGGGCCTGCAGGCTTTAATTTGATGATTCTGGGCGTCTACATAAAAATTGAGTTACACTAAGAACTACTGAGTTATGCTGGAATACGGCAAAAATAATGATTTCATCTGATTTGAGAAATTGTTCCAAAATAAAAACAAAGTAAAATAAAGACAATAAATACGACACTACTTCTTATATATATATATATAAATTTCTTCCTCCTGGAATGTGTTTAGTCTGTAAAAGCGAGGCATTGTACTGCTCCTGGTCTGTGAGCGGACATGTTTATCCAACTCCTAATCATGTTAAGCCGAGTTACGGAATGTCGTTTATTATCTGACTGGATTAACTATAGGAAGCAAAAATAAGACAAGGTCACAGCCCTGAATGTGTCTTTTCAAACGGTCCGGATCTCGAGCTGGGTTTGTCCTTCATATTATAATATTATCATGTTCTGTTCTGCGAACAATCGCTTTTACAGTGAAACACCTCGGGGGTGTCAGGGTTTCCATTCGGATTGTTTCTGAAAGTTTTTGAGCAACTTTATCGGATCCCGCGGTGTTACGCCGAGATTTACGCACCGACTGCTGTGGTTTTAATGCTGCTTTCAGGGTTCATGAATAAATTGTGGAAATCATTTTCAAATATCTGTATTTCTACGGGATGAAGGATGATGGCGTGATAAAAAAAAGCAGAAAGTAAGAAGGAGGCTAAGAAGCCTCCGGGGTTGTCTTGTGTGGTGTACGTCCGTGCTTTTCATCAACCATCTGAAAATGTAATCATGTGTGTGTTTCACGTGCCTCGCTCACGGCAACGATAATTGAAACGCCAGATTACGGCTCGAGTCTCGAGGATCCGCGAGGAGAAAACGCTCCAGCAGAAATTGAAAACGCTATAGATATTTACATCTCTATTACTTTTTCAGAGTCAATCTTGTAGGTTTTAATCATCGTAGGTGTCATTTAGAGTCATATATTCATACACGGGCTCAGAGTGTAAAAGTATATGCCCCCCTTTTGCTCACCTGAGGCACTGGGACTGATACAGTGTAACAAACAACAAACAAACACACAAACAAATAAACAAACAAACAAACATACTACTCTCTAACTAATTAATTAACTAAATTAAATTAAATGTATTAATTAGAAAGTTCAAAACATATAGGATATATCAAATGCAAGCCAGGTCACACTTTTTTCTTTTTCTTTCTTTTCTATAAATTAAATTATATTTATACAGTACACAATATAAGTCAATATAATTTCTTTCTTTCTTTCTTTCTTTCTTTCTTTCTTTCTTTCTTTCTTTCTTTCTTTCTTAAATTTATTTTCAAGCATTGTATTTTTTTAAATTAAAAGAACAAACAAACAAACAAAAAAACACTTTCAATGCAATTCATGCCTATAATGAGCCATAAAGGGTTCATAAAATGCTATAATGCATTCACAAGTCATTATTTACATTTTCACAATTGTTTATAAAGACGCACTACAGTTTATGCCCATGGTATTATGCAATAAGACTTCTTAACATAATGTATTATAAGTGGTGTCTGTTATAATATATAACCAGATAACTAACAAACAAACAAACAAACAAACAGACAAACAAACAAACAATAATTTGCTTAAAGCCATCAAATGCACATTGACCTTCACTGCTTCTTATTTCCCCCTCAGAATACCAGGACAATTCATAATACACTATTATATGATGCAATTATAAGGCATTATAACCATTGCTAAAAATGCTATACACTTTATCACTATCTTTATGATGCATTATGGATTATTAACATGATGCAATGTCAGCAGTGCTCATAACACATTTACATTCCTGGCATTTTGTCAGATGCCCTTATCCAGATCACCTTACATTCATCTCATTATATTATATGAGGGTCGTTCAAGCCAAACTGGGACTTGTGATGATATTCCTGGTGACCGAAGGTGTAAAACAGATTGAGGTTTACAGAGGACTTTAAGCAAAGTACAGTGATGAGACTCTTAGCCGCAGTAGAAGATGAACAGCCCAAACGTTATAAAGGAGGACTGACGTCTGTCAAAGATGATCCTGGCTGATGTGGCTTGGAGCCCACTGCTGTCTGACCCGTGAGCATTTAGTGAGCAGAACGCCTCACCCTTAAAAACTGTACACACAATTATTTACCAACATCACAGGAACTCGTCTGGGAGTCATCGCCAAGTCCCCTGTACAATCCTGACCTCACTCCAAGCCATTTCCACATGAGTGGGGCTATTAAAGGAGTTCCTGGGAGGCCAGACATGACGCCGGCAGTCCGATGATGGCTCCAGTGTACTGAGAAACCTTTCTACCTTGATGGTGTCCAAGCACTAGTAAAACACTGGGATAAGTGCATTAGTGTAGCAGGAGATTATATAGAAAAATTAAGGAAGTTTTTTACTCTCAGGACTGTGTTTTGTTATTCTGTTATCCAAAAGTCCTGTTTTGACTTGAACACTTTTTGAACGTTGTACTACACATACCAGGCTTAACGGGCCAAAAGAGTTATCAGTTAATACATCCATTATGATCACTGCAAAGATGCTGTTCCTTGTATGTTTCATGCAATTGAGACAATTATTATTATTATTATTATTATTATTATTATTATTATTATTATTATTATTATTATTATAAAAGCATTAATATTATGTTAGGAAAATAGAAAAAAAGTGGGGATATAATGTTTTACCACCACTACTTACTGTTCTTACTGTATGATGCACTCTGTTAACAATTCCTAATGCATTATAATCATTGCTATAAAGTCTAGTCTATTTTAATAAGTAACTATAGGTTTTGAATGTGTAACAAAATACTTTAATTATGAACATTTCTTCATGAGCATATTCATACGTTCCTGTACATGCAGCCTTCATAGAAAGTGTTACCAAGTTCTCGTGGAGTTAATGACTTCGTTCTTATGGTTACTACCTACTGTAGTGTACAAGTACTGTAACAATTTGTAATATATTATACTCATAAAGAAGCTAGAGTGTAAACTCTAATGCTTTTCTCAGGTAACTAAAGCTATATTGTATATATTATATAGTTGCTGTCTATATGGCCTTTATAAAAAGGTGTTACCAAGTTGCTGTTAATAACTTTTGCTGTTGATGACATGATACACTATGACCACAACTGTATAAAGGATCTTATTAACAACTCATAATGCATAATAAGAGTAGGTCTTTCATGTCCATGTAACTTTACCCATGTGTAACTTGTCTTTTAAATATGTTATTCATAAATACTTATTCATGAATGTATGCATATATCAATGTACATATGGCCTTCATTGGAAGTTATTTTTTATATTTTGATGATTTGGAGGGACCCGGCCCTGCATTGGCCTCTGCTTCAGTTATGACAGGTTTAAACATTTCATGTAGTGTTTATGGCGTGTGAAATGCACTCTTGGAAACGATCCATTCCGCCACGCAGGAGGAGGCAGGTTTTAATTTAAATCCAACACGTTTCACAGGTTCTTCAAAAAAAAAAAAAGGCAGGCTTTAAAAGTGATGTGAAAGCCAGATGCTGCGTCCAAAGCCAGGCTGCGACGGTTTCGGTTACAGACGACTGCAGAGAGAATCCACTGCACGACTTCAGTTATTGCTGAAGTCAAACACAATCAGAGGGGCTATGAGCAAAATACACACCAGGCTGTAATTAAACGCTAAATTAACAAACGCGATGCAGGTCGTATATATGTTCCACACAAAGGCAAGAGGAAACATGGCTAATGCTACAAGTTATGTTCGCCGTAAAACGGTTGAAATGGTCCATATGACATCGTTTATGTTCTCGGATGTCAGTGTAAAGAAATAATGTGCTGCTAAAACCTGTTTATGTTACCAAGTAAATGTAATGTACTAAACAACATCACACTCAAGGTTGTGCTGTTGCACAGCCCGAGTACAGAGGTGCTGATATTTAGTACTACCTCACAACCTCGAGTGTGATATTGCTTTTATACAGTATAACAGCTCAACAAGAAACATTTATTATCAACAAATTATAATTCATGTGTTTATTTTACAGGTTATTTTGCTCTGCCAACACATATCCTTCTAAACCTGGTGGAACTAACCGATCGCGCCTGACTGAGCTGGTGACTGACATTTAGCAACCAACAGTTTTTAACATGGGTGTAATTAAAATGGGTGAAAATATTTTTTATTTTGTACCATTAATGTGTAGCCAAAAGGTGAGTAGAATAAACCATGGAGGTGAAGGACAGACCTTTAGATTAGTGATGGGTCGTTCATGAACGATTCGTTCTTTTTGAATGAGTCTTTAATGTGACTCAGATGAACGAGTCATCTCGGAGAGTGATTCGTTCATTTTCTACTGGGCGTGCATGCGCAAATTATCGCAAAACCTCCGTGGGTTATGTACAGGAAACAGAAATGAGTAGTTACCTTTGAGTCTTTTGGTCCGAATCCTTCGTTCTTTTGTCACGTGACTCCCATAGACGCTATGCAGTGCAATAGATTCAAAAAAATGGACGACCCAGACTAGAAGATATAAGAGGTGAGCTGCTCATTTTGTTTATCATACAGTATGTCCTTAGCTGCATTCTAATATTTTCATTACTGGAATTATAGCCAAAATTTGATATGTAGATGTGCTGGGGGTCTTTTTATTGAAAATTTTACATTTTATTTTATTACTGATCAAAAGAACGAAATGAACAAAATGACTAAAAAAAAAAGATTCGTTCATTTTGATGAATACGGTTCAAAGAACCGAATCACTAAAATTATTCAAACTTCCCATCACTACTTTAGAATATCAGCTCCGTTAACTTCCGGGTTCCGGGTCAAATCCCAAATAGTGTTAAATGGAAAGCTAGTGCACTATGTGAAGTGTACAATCCCTTGCTCGACACACCAAGTAGTGCCCTCGATCAGGGGTTAAAGAGGGATTTGGGATTCAGCCTTGTGTTAGAAGCTAGTTAACTTTGTATCTCGCCTTAGGCATAAAAAAACAACACGAGGCGAGTTAGAATGACTTAGTATGTTGTTTAAGATGACGTCATGTTATCAGATGTGTTTCCTTACTGAAAGTGCTTCCGTGTGTGACAGGTTGTGAACGTGGGTTTTGGCAGGCAGCTGTTTTCTCCTCAGTACTGCGGACCGCACACACTTAGTGTCACCCACGCTGAGACCGAGAGAGAACACCTAGGACACGTATCATCACTCATGGAACGCTTCACGGCCAATCAGATCACTTGGTTGGAACTTACTGATGTTTAAATATCATTAGAATATTTTCATATTTTGTTATATTTTACAGTGTGAACTAATGATTTAGCCATGCGATTAGCATTTATAGACAACCTACTGTATTTATTGGCAATTTGTGGTTGAAATAGTGCATTGAAAAGACTAAATAAAGCCAGATCCAGAATTATTGGCACCCTTCTGGAAAATAAGAAGGAACTATTAGCATGTACAAAATAAACTAAATATTATCTCAAATTCTTACTCTTTAACTGAGCATAGGCATTGCCTTAAGATAAAATACTATATCCAAATAAAAAAAATAATAAAGTAATACTGTATTAATGGCACTGTTTGGTGGAGGGGGGGTTGGTATGTACAGAACAAATAAAACATGTAAATAATGATATGTTGAGCTAAGAGTATTGTTTAAAATTTTTACATTATTGTTTAAAACTAAACAAAGAAATCTTCATAATGATGGAATAATGATTTATTGGTACCTTATTAACAGTTATAAAATGTAAAAAATTATAAATATGGTGTATAGAGTAAACACAATACTTTTTAGAGCCTATAAAACTATAAAGCCTTTATAAAAAGAAACTATAAAACCTATTAAACTTTACAAACCTTAAGGATAAATTAAATTACAAAAATAAGAAACAAACAATTAAAATAAAATAAAATCCTTAAAAAAAAATCAATTTCAAAATTATTGGCACCCTTCAGGATCAATTCATTCCAATATTGAAACGACTTCTTTGCTGGTAACCTGTTGAAAATGTACTTCATTATGATTTCTTTCTGTTTTCTTGTTTTTTTTTTTCCCTCCTCAACAGCACATGTTTCAGTTCCCCACTGTGTGAAATGTGAGGCTGAATTAATTGAGTTCTGTGAGAGTGGATCAGCAAGTTTGCATCTTTTCCATCTGGTTGTGCGGAAATTTGATTAACGATTTTGCAACAATTACACGCACAGGATATATTAGCTAACATGATCTGAGACATATGTTATAAATAAATTGTGCTAATCTATGTGAAGCATGCTTTCTGTTATTAACGTTTAAGCGAAGATCTGAAATCAGGCACTTCATCATTCCTTAATTGAAACATACCAGAGAAGATTATTATAAAGAATTGTAATTAAAGAGACAGTTAAGTCCCTTCATCCAAAAGAATCAGTTATGAAAGAATCACTCAGAGGTGTTCAGTGGTTCAATCTGCCCAAACTGATGCTCAGTTTGATTTTTATTGTTGACCTGCAGCGATGGTTAAGGAGAAAAAATAAATAAAAGAATAAATTAAGACTTGTAGTTAAAGAATAAATTATAAACAATGCACATGGCATTATGGTCAATCAGAAAAGTCTTTTGGTTAATCAATCAAAATAAAAAAAAATTAAAGCGTAACACAGTGAAGATCTCATTTATGGCAAAATGGCTGTATGATTTCACTCCATTTTTTTAATTCATCATAAAATCCCCTCTTTGAAGCAGCCAAACACAAAACAAACAAACAAACAAACAAACAAACAAACAAACAAACAAACAAAAATAACCCTCTAAGTATCTCTGCAAACTCCACCCGTGTCTGATTACCCGTTGGACGTGCACTTATGACACCTTACGTATCACTCGGTGTGGTCAGCACTCCATGAGTCCATTTTGAATTGCAAATCGCCCAAATAACTCAAAAATAATTCACGGCTGTATGTCACGCCCCTGTCATTTTTCTGCATTTGGTCACGTCGGGGCAGGTGTGAGAAGGGCTTCCCCCTTATTGCTTTTGTCTCTCATAAGATATGTCTGCTTATTGTGCAAGAACAAAGAGAGGTAGAAAAGGAGAACGAGGGGAAAGAGGAGGACAGGGAAAAGATCTCTAATATTTCAGCATCACCCTGGTTCAGAACATCATGGCCTTTTCTTTGTTACCAGGACAGGAGAATATCAATCAGGGAAAAACAAAGTTGCGAACATTGCAGATTTTTTATTCTTTTTTTTTTCCTTAAAAAAAAAAAAAAAATGTAATACCTTCCAAGATTCGTTGCGGGTCCGATTTCTATCTTTCGATCTATTTCGAATAGAAGGTCATAGAAAATGAGTATAATTATTACAGTTGTGCTTTCATACATCATAAACAGTCAAGCTTAAAAATATGCCGATTTACAACAGCTCTATTTGACAGCGTACTTTCATTTCACAATGGTTTGCTTGAAAGAAAAAGCCCTATAATCTTCCCATTAGCTCCTAATCAGCATTTTTTTTCTCTGCTGCACGGATCATTCGTTTGCAAATTAGCTTGTTTCGAGATGTAGCCAATGTGGCAATTTCATGCTTTGACGCACTTATACCTAGAAGTTAATGAGGAAAATGTGTTGTTTTGTGGTTTGCTCTTAAAGATCCGAATCTCTATTCATTTATTCGGGCCTGTGTCCTAATGGAACCGGACCTACCTGAGTCGTGTCCGGTTAGTTTACTAAATTTATCTGTGATCATTTTACTTCTTCTAAATCTTAGATTGTACAAATTGGCACTATTATCAAATTGAAATATACACACAATTCTAGTAGATGCAAAAGATGTTTGAGAGCACAGACTGTTACACTGCGGCTTTCATTTACACTGGGGATGCAGCCAAACACCAACACATTATTTAGAGCGCACGTAAAAAAAAAAAAAAAAAAAATTTATATATATATATATATCATGCAAGAGGGAGGTTTTAACTTTGAGTGTGGATGATCAGTCAGATATGAAGCTCAGGAGACAAAGACAGATCTTATGATTTACAGATACAGTATACAGCAGTCTTTTATTTATCCTTAATAACTTCCTGTTCAGGGTCAGAGTGGTTTAAATTCAAACAAAACTGATTATTTTCATTTATATTTGGATTATTAAACAGTGATCCGATATGATCCATTATGAAATAACATGCCACATATACATTTTTCATATATACTCTACTTAAGTAGATGTTCATACTCATACTAAGTATGCACCGTAAGTGTTCCTATCTCTACTTAAAAAGTGTTCATATAGCTAATTAAATACATAAGTGTTTATTTGGCTAGTGCTGGGATTGTGGACACCCCTGTACTACACAAAGTTAAAGAAAATATATTCATGTATAAATAATAAGTGATTTTTGTTTTAAGTATTTTAATCTCCCTGGTTTAATAAGCTAATTTTAATAAGTACATGATATTAATGTACAGTATATACTGTAGGTTCTTGAGATGTAGCCAGTGCGAGTTTATGAGGGCAGAACACCGCTGGGTCCCCACTTTTGGACACTTGAGTAAAGTCCTTCACCCCCAAGTGCTCAGATACAATCAGGCATTGAGCTGGCAACCCTAAATAACTGCCACAGAAACAGCGAAGTCACAGATGACAAATTAATTAACCAGTAAAAAAGCAGCTGCCGATACAGGCAACGCAAGAGGGATGTACGATGGCATCAAGAAGGCAACAGGCCCAACCTCCTCCAAGACCGTTCCCATCAAGTCCAAGACAGGTGAGGTCATCACTGACCAGGAAAAGCAGATGCAGCGATGGACCGAGCACTACCTCGAGCTGTACG
>JAQMYI010000038.1:30315352-30325981 GCA_030014275.1 Clariallabes melas
ATTTTTATAAGGGTAACTTTACTTGTACTTCAGTAAAAGTTCACTGAAGTAACAGTACTTTTACTTGAGTACAAAATGTTATTACTCTTTCCACCTCTGCATATAGTCTTATACAATATATGAGGATATGTGAGAGCGATAGGAGCCCAGAGAATATGTTTAATGTTAGATGATCTATTTCCAGAAAAGAAAAATCAGTAATGCTAAGTACTGTACTGTACATATCTTTGATTTGACAAAATCTAGCATGCGAAACTTCACCATGAACCAAATAAAGATTAAAATCCTGATCAATCAAACTTCAAAACTCATTTCAGAACCACCGTGAACTTTTAAATAGACATTTTAGCAAATCACAATGATATAAAGATAAAACCAGAACTGGAATCAGAATCAGAATACTTTACTGACCCCTTTCAGGGAATTTGTTTGGGTTCATATACTGTACTGTATAAACTTAGACTTACTGTCTAGTTACAACCATCCAGTGAAAACAGGGATTTTTTTTTATCAACCAGACCATTAAAGAGACTTTACAAGATATGAACAATTGCTCATTTATTCATCTTCAGTAAGCACTTTATTTCAGTCAAATCTTCTTGAAGAAAATGCAGTTTATACAAGGAAACCTTAGAAGAAGAAGACTCTGGAGCTATCACCAGTTTCCATGTGCCACACATAGACAAATTTCCAAACTATATGAAAAAAAAAACCCATGCCTAATTAGTTTGGAATGGAACACAGACAGGTCCGTAATTTTCTTATATTAGGGTTTTGGCACAGCTTTGTTTTTTTACACGAGCCATATGAGTCCCGAGGAAAAGCAGCCAAAAAACGAGCACCAAACTGAGTATCAGATGAATGAAACAGGCTCCAGTCCCGACTGCCTCAGAACCTAAAAGCCACTTGCACCGAATGACCACAGTGCTTATTACAAGCTGCAATAGAGGGCATCATTGCGAGCCCTTGAGGTCTGCATGACATGACCGCATCCCATCTGAATGTGCTAATGATAGTCGTTCGGCCGTACTGACGTCACACGGACACACAGCCAAGCCCCGCTGGAATTTCAGTAGTGGTTTACAAGGACCTAGCTGCCTGAGTGGTATGCCGCAGTTTGTTCATCTGGCAGGAGGCGGAGTGTCCGTCCTACAGCACCTTCCTGCTCCCTGTAAGGTCCTCTGGGAGTCTCAGGGCACGAGTAGCCGCCGGCTGCCCCCGGGCAGGGTGACCATGCTGCCAAAAAAGCCATCTCCTTGATCTGTAGCCAACTCCTCTCTCCTTAATTCCTCCTTACAGTCCGTCTCCACATCTCTGGTGGTTTCTCATCTTTTCTGAAGATTAAAACCTCAATACCTTGCTGGTCTAGGTGACCTCCGCTGACAGAAACGTTCAGCCTTGTGGAAATTTTGTTTGAAGGTGATGGATTGGAAGGATGTGGAAAAGTCAGTAATGGAAAAGAATATGACTCCAGGAAGTTCGTCGTCTGCCATTACATATTCATGCTGTTTGTCCTGGCCATAAAAACTGCACAGATTTATTTCTTTCTTTATTTTTTTTTCAATTTTGACAGCACTTGGGGTAAACATGTACATATGGTCGTACGCAGTGTGCCCTCAGCATGGCTACTGAAATTATCCTCATCTGTTCGAAGTGCCCCAGAGGCTAAAAAGTCCATATTAACCTTTAAGTGCCGTTTGTCAGGATGCTGACCCAGGGGTTGAACCCCAGTAGAGACTCTTCTAACTTCTACGTTTCTTCAAGAAGTAACAATGAGATAAGAAAAATAATTCTTTTTAATTGAATTTCATGTGAATAAACAAACAGTTATGCAGTCTAGTGTTGTTTCATCATCATCATCATCATCATCATCTATGGTGGGGGGGTTAGCCTGGCGCCTATAGCAGGAGGTTTAGGGCATGAGGTAGGGTACACCCTGGATGGGGTGCCAATCCATCACAGTGCAGTCTACAGTATATCTAACCCAAAGTTTCATAGCTTTTCATGCAAACAGTGTTAAGATTGTGCAACGATACAAGAGGCTCAATGGATTATTAGGAAAATATTCTTAAAAAGTGATACTACAACACACTCAATTAAATTCTCATTAATATGTGATGTGACTGCATCATCCATTAATAGTGAGAATCTTTACTTACCTCATGATTTGATCTGATCTTTTTAGAGTAGCATGGGGCAGTTATTAATCAATACTTCATCTTTAGGAATATTTTATTATTACTAGTATTTCTATCCTGTACATCAAGGATATCAAACTCAAACCATTTTTATGAGCCACTGAATGTCCTTAATGTGACAATGATTTCTTAAAGGAGAAGGGTTAGGGTTAGGGTTAGGGTTAGTAGTAGTGTAATTGTTTGGGTTGTGATTTGCATATATGTAAATCTTTCATCATCATCTATACCACTTTATCCTGTATTCGGGGTCGCGGTGGGGCGTGGCGCCTACCTCAGGAGACTTAGGGCACGAGGTAGGGTACACCCTGGACAGGGTGTCAATCCATCACAAGGCAAACACACAAATGCACACATTCACACACTCATTCACACACTTTGAGCAATTTAGGAACGCCAATTCGCCTAATCTGCATGTCTTTGGATTGTGGGAGGAAACCGGAATACCCAGAGGAAACCCACCAAGCACATTTCAAAGCCAACGCACAGTCCTGTATAAAAATCAGATGACTATTTGTAAACCATGTTGCATGTAAGAATTAATTATTTTCTCATCTCTCGCCTTCATTTCTCTATCTCCTTCTCCTCTTGGGTCTTTCTTCTTCTTCTTGTTAGGTTGTAGTTGTGTTTGGAGCACTCTGTGGGCAGGGGGTGGGGAGGGAAGTCCCTGTGGATGTCAGAGTACATTAATTCTCATCAGAACCCAGACGCTCTCAGGTGTGAATGGCAGCGAGCAGCTGTCGATGGGACTCTCTCAACCTTAAAACAGCTCATACATCATTCGGCACATTCACACACAACCGCTGTCACCGAGCGGCGGCGGACACAAAGACGTTTTCTCTCGGCAGAAACCGTTGCCCTTTTCAAAGTGCGCCGACTTTGCCTTACCTTTTCCGCTTCGCACAGGCCTAAGTGACAGATATCTTAACGTGAGCTTGGTGTGGAGGTTCAAACCATGATTCACGATTTCAAGTTCAAGATTTCATTTGGCGATAGTACATGGCTAAGCATTTTATTTTTGCTACATCTACCTTATTATTACTATTACTATTATTTGGCCTCAAACTAACTCACTTTCACACTTAGTTTACTGTTTGGATATTAAAGATTGGTATAATACTTTGTGCTGCTTGTGTGTTGTGATCGTATGCAGCCACAGTTAGTGGCAAGTGCTACAACATCATATAACACGTATGTGAGAAAAATAAGTGCATTAGTATTTTAGTTACATTACATTACAGTAACCTACTGACACCCAATTCAAGAGGTCTATCAATGGTGTTTTTTTTTCTTTCCCTCTGGTAGTTTGTCCTCCATGCTTGTTTGTCTCGTTTGCCTCATGATTTGTGACTTGATTGGTCAAGATGGAAAAAAAAAAAGCAAAAAAGTATATTTGTCACTTGCTTGCTCTGCTGTGATAAAAAAGCCTTTTGAGGATAACATGCAAAACATGCATTGGGGGCTCTAAAAGATTTTTTTTTGGAAAAGTTATTATAATGAATATTATATAGAAATTATAATGACTTTATATATAACTAGGGACTGTGGAGGCCAGTGGTGGCCATTGCATCTATTCCAATGTGTACGACCATGGTAGGACCTCGGGTCAACACTCACACACGCATTCACGATTTGGGAATGCCAATAAGCCTAATCTGCATGTCTTTGGACTGTAGGAGGAAACCGGAGAACCCGGAGGAAACCCATCAAGCACGGGGAGAACATGCAAACTCCATGCACACAGACTTGATGCGGGAATCAAACCTGGGACCTGCAGGTGCAAGGCGACAGTGCTAACCACTACGCCGCCATAATAAACATTATTACATTTTATTCACATATTATTATTTATATATTATCATTTAAAAAACCTAAGTAAAGTATTATTCATATTGTTATAAATATATTTTTTAAATGCATTGCACCTTACAGTATAGCTATGTTAATTAATCCATTATGAACGGTTAACATGATGAATTATACAGTAAGTAGTGTTCATAACATATTATAGCACTATCACAAAAGAAACCAAAAACTTATGTCCTACCTGTAAAGGCAATATTTACATCAAAATGAAACATACTGTACATAACTCATGAGTATTTGCAAAACGGCATTACATTATTTATGGCAAAGTTAATAATGTACCTATAAATTATTTCCAGAATGCATTATAATCACATTAGATCAGTTCTTTTGCATTGTCTAAGGTTTTACGTTAACAATTCAAAAATTCATAATAAACATACGACTAAATTATAACACTCTGTGTAATGAATGCTTTATAACAGGCAATGTACGTGATCACAGTTAATAAGAAAATCTAGCCTATATTAAACTGGCTCCTGAATTTCCGTAGCATTGATTTAATGCTTCATAAACCATCAACTAGTCAACCATTTAAAAAAAAAATTCCCTCTTTTTTCCGGATTTTTCCCCGATTTTCTCCCCTAATTTAGTCGTGTCCAATTCCTCCCAGTCACTAGGGGGCTCCCCACATTAAGCTTCTACTGTCACTCAGTCGGGAGGGCCGCGGACCGACCCACGTGTTTCCTCCGGCCCACGTGACGTCACCGACCATTTTTTTCGAACTGCTCGCTCACGCACCGTTGGGGGCGGCGTAACACACTCAGAGGGACAGCGCTATCCGCCCCCTCCGCTTACGCGAGTTCACAGATGCCCCTGATTGGCTTGTAGAGCCGTCGTTAATGTGGGAGCACTAAGTACCTCTCATCTCTCCCCTCTGAGAGAGCTCGGCCAATCACCTCTCTCTAGGCCTCCAGCTGTGAGAGGCAAGAGCATCACCCGGGGATCGAACCAGCGATCTCCGGATGATAGGGCGAGCACTTTACCACTGCGCCACTCGGAGGCCTAGTCAACCATTAAAAAAAAAAAATATATATATATATAAAACATAATTTCTAATTGGTATAAAGTGTAATAGCTATTCATAAAATGTTGGTTCAATGTAAGTAATGCTGTATGAATGCGCTATAACAGGTAACTCACTAACTAACCTATAATCCACTCAAAGGCAATTCAGAGTCGGGTGCGACCTCTAAGGCTTGAACCCGGTGAGTTGAAATCGATCACATTGCCTCTAAACACGTGCTGTAGTTTACCATGTAAACTGAAAAGCTGGACTTTTTTTCTTTCTCTTTTAGTAATTACCCAAAATAATCCCTCCCGGTGCGGTTGTTACAATTCCCGACAGGAACATATACAAATTGCTCATATCTGCACAGTGGTAGTGACGCTGAGCGCTCTCCGAAGACCAGACGGGAAACGGGAGATAATATGAGCTTTGGCTTGGCTATTAAAACCATTCGTTAAGGTTTTCACTCAGCTCCACGGGGCTGCCAGAAAGTACGCTGCACAGACAAGCTGTTAATTAATGCAGTTTGTTCCATGGAAGGATCAGGGACGAAGCTACAAGCCAGAGATCATGTCCAAACCCCCTGCTTTTTTTTTCTTTTTTCTTTCCCCCTTCACTTTCAAATAACGGTTGTTAAAAGCCACGACAAGCCTAAATGCCTGTTATATGAAATTCAGGACACATAAAAGCTGTCCACAAGGATTCCTCTCTTCCTTGATCATTTTGTCATCGTGCTTTATTTCGTCTTTCCGTTTTCTAATTTTCCAATTCCTCATGTTTATCTATAGCTCGGACGCCTCCGCGCCGCTTAATGCACTTACCAGACTTACAAAATATTGCCAAAGAAAAAGTGTGTTTATAAAAAAAGTATGTGGAAATACAGAGAAAATAGACTTTAGTACTTATTTTGGATCCTGTAAAGTTTCTAAAGTAGGTTTTTTTGGTTAATTACACGTGTTAAAAAGACGGACGCAGAGTGATTCAGTAATCGTGCTGCCATGTACTGTAGTTTATAAAAATTCATCCTAAAATTATACATTTTCTAAAGTTCACAGTGTTTTTACTAATAAAAAATATATGCAAAAAAATATTTTATTTCTATTTGTTTTAGAAGAATTAGCACATTAGCACACTTGGTTAACTAGTATATATGTTGAGTGCGATATTGACATTAACAATATTTTAATTATTTGCTTAAACTTGTATTTCTCTAATTAACAATTCACATCCAAGCTAGTATTTATGTAGCAGGTTTGTATTTTCAGAAGCATTCAGAATCACAGTGTAGTTACAAAACAATGTATTTGGTTTCTATAAGACATTTGGATGTGATTTGTGTAATATTGTTCACTTCAAACTGGGATTTTTTTTTGATTGTACAGAATAACAGAACACAGTTATGGGAGTAAAATGAGTAAAATCATTTCTCTATATAATCTCCTGCTACACTAATGCACTTATCCTAGTGTTTCACTTGTGCTTGGACACCATCAAGGTAGAAAGTTTGATGATCGGACTGCATATCTTAATCATGTCTGAAACGCCGGCCTCCCAGGAACTCCTTTAATATCCCAAACAAATGGAAATGTCTTGGAGTGAGGTCAGGACTGTACGGTGGATTTGGAAATAATATCTCCCAGCTGAGTTCCTGTAATGTGCAAGTGGTGTTGGTGAATGACAGTACAGATTCGTCTCTTCTGCAAGTTCATGACAAATTACCTGTGGATTTTCAAGGATCAGGTGTTCCACTTTGCTGAATGTTCACGGGAACGACTGGACGACTGAGCTCTGATCGACCGCAGCCGGGATCGTCATTCACTGACGTACGGCCTTCTTTACAACATTTTCAGTCTCATCATCGTACTGTGCTTGAAGTCTTCATCGCCTTCACGCCTTCATTCACTAGACGAGTCCCGGTTTGACTTGAACATTGCTTGTTCATAATCTGTAAGTGACAACCTATGGAATAAAATTAAGGTTTTGAGCATGAGATGTTAAACCGATTAACTATAATGAGTATACTGTATTTTAGAGAAAGGTTTATTTAAAAGAAACTCTGCAGTAGGTTTTATTTTTGGTTTAAGTGATTCATTTGAATATAGCCTTGAGCAACCTGTGCACATCTGAACCGAAAAAAAAAAAAAAAAAAAGGCATCCCAATAATGGAATGATTCATAAATTACGTTTGAAACAGAGTAACCAGAGTAAAAAGTTCCAAACTTCTGCAGACCTCCAAAAGTTCACATTTTCTCCGCTTCTCCTGAAAGATGCATATGGAGCTGGCAGGAGGCCAAACTTGTGCTAAATACCAAGCTCACCTCTTCATCTCTCTTCTCCGCCACACCTGTTCCTGCCCTGTTCCTGTTGCCCTTGGAACACCGTGGTCCCCGGTGACCTTCATCAGGGTCAGGAATGCGCTCGCCGTCCAAGATTTGACCAGAAGCCCGAAGAAAAAACAGCAGCGCTGAAAGAAATCTAAAGCGAACAGAACACTGCACGTTCTGTTTAAAGTGCACTACGAGGACAAGTTTAATTTTTTTTGTCAATTATTAACTTAAGGCTGACTGATGAGGGCCAAAATTTGGTTTTCTACTTCGGCCCTGGCAGCAGGAGTCCCGCCTGAGTTTTTAACTTCTTGAACTAAAGGGGGAGAAAAGTTAAAAGCTATAATAACAACAATTTACAGCAGGGCGTTTTTGTATTTCTGTTGGTTTCCTTTGTTGTTAAAAACATTTTCTTGTTAAATAAATAAACATTCATATACTTCATGCACGTTTTAGAACATTTTAGAAATTTTTTACAATTTAAAGGTAAAACTCTAGTGTTTTTACAGCAGCACACTGTGGAATAACTACATTTATAAGTGTTAATTATTATCTTTTTATATAGTAACAATATTTTATTTCTCTTTTTTTCTGCAATCTTTCAAAGATTATATTTTATCAGATAAAGAATAACACTTTGTACTTTTTATCCATTTTCAATTGCATTGTTGCAAAAACAAATTCCTTTTCCGACTCACGTTATAGCAGCTGAACATTTACCACTTTTAAAACAACCAACAACAACATCAACAGCAGCAAAAACAAGAAACTCAGCTATTTGCTAATACACTATCAAACTAGATACACTAGAAAAAGTTACAGATTTACCTTTAAGTGTTGGAACTGAGCACTGAGACTAGAGACTCCTTTAAAAAAGGGTGGGGGGGGGCAGGGTGAAGGTGCTGGGTCAGGTTATCTCAGTGGTTAAGGCATTGGACTACGTTCCCAGGTTCAAACCCCATCACCACCACCAAGTTGTCCCTGTTGGGCCCTTAAACAATTCTCTTAACCCTCAACTGCTCAGATGTGTACAAGGAGATGAAAATCGTAAGTCGCTCTGGATAAGAACCCCAACCAAATGCTGTAAATAATTACTTATCAGAGGTGCTGTTGTAGAAAAGTAATCAACAAACAGACTAAAAAGAATACTAAATTAAATAAGTATGCTTCTGTGATGGATTTGGATAAAACTTAACCGTAACGCTAAAGTTCACAGCCATGGAACAGAAAGCAGGACGTCTAATATTATCAAAAAGAAGGACAGTGAGAATGGGGGTGTGGGGGTGGGGGGGGGCACGACATGAAATTAGAGAAAAAGAAGAGTCAGAACATGATGAATGTCAGTCTGACTTTCACATCCATGCTGTAAATGTCTTGCTCTGCAAAGAATGTATCTTGATAGCGGCTTGGCGCCGAGCGTGCGCGCGCGGAATCCCATGAGGTGAGCATAGGAAGGGAAGGAGCTGGAAAGAGAGGTAAGCACGGCTCCCTCAAGGTCACGCCGCAAATTGCGTGAATGATCTTGGAAACGCAGTCAGGGGGTTTTTTGGCTCGCGCTCTGTAGCCGCAGAGAGACAAGGCAGCAGGCTCGGAGTACGGTTCTCCTCTGAAGACCCACAACAGGAATCTTACAAATCTCGTGTTACAAATGAGTCATTATTTTTGATAGAATTTCTCTGGATTTCAACGGATTTGGTTTAATTCTGTTTATCTGTACCTTCGAGAGGGAATTGTCCTGACTGCCAAGAACGATTCTTGGCCGCTGAGCTCGACGCTAAAATCATGGGGAAATGTGTCTAACGAGGTTGGCTGGATGGCGGGCGCTGATATTGGATGTGATTTTTAAGTAATGTGCCGTGAAGATAATCTCCTGCTCTGCCTCAGAAATTGTCCTGCTGAATTAGGTAAATTAGAAAGGTTTTCACGGGGCACTTTATTAAATCTGTGCATCTTTCCCAGCACTGTTGGGATGTGAGGGCAAACAATCCAGAATCCAGAAGATCATTTCCAGCTTTCATTTCAGTACTTTAAAGCAGTGTTCATAAGGCTACATATCATAAGGCTACATAAGCCTTTGTGGGCACCTGAAATAAACAGGCTAAGCACCAAAGTGGAATTTTCATAGGGCTACATGATGCATGCATGAACCCTCCATGGCGACTGGCACGGTGCCCAAAATGATTACTTAAGACCAGTGTTTATAAGACTACATGACACCTTCATAAGCCTGTAATGGTGACTGGATTAAATCTACATGAACAGTTAAACACATATTAGGAGAGTTCTTATTAGGCTTCATGACACCTACATAAGGCCGTAGTGGCACAGGTCTAACGGTGGCCACAATCATTACTTAAATCCAGTGTTCATAAGACTACATGACAAATTCATAAACCTTAAATTGTGACTGAATTAAATCTACTTAAAAAATTACTGCAAATGCATATCAGGGTAGTTTCTATTAGGCTACTTGATACCTACATAAGGAATATCCATAAACCTACATTAACTGCTCGTGAGTTATAGACAAAATCAGTTCTTATGGGCAATGAAAAGACTTCACTGGCATAACCTGACATAACCAGTTAAGCATTTACACACAATATAAAAACAAAAACAAAAACATGAGTGCTTTGTAAGGTTATATGTGTCCTACATTGGCAGAAATCTACATGAACAGTTAACATGCTTTACACAGGACCAGAACTTCCAGTTAGTTTTCGTAAGATTATGAGTTGTTTATAAGCCCTAAGCATGCATCGATGACACATAATCGACACATAATTTCAGGCTTATGCACTGTTTCTGTGACCTAAATAAGCAAAAATATCGTAAACACCAAGGTTCAGCTGAAACTTATTGAAATAAGCCTTTATAAATATATGTAGGGCTTATGTAGGGTCCATATATTCTTATAAACACTTTATTAACTTTTTGTTGCTGCAGATCTAAGGTATTCCTTGGGTCCCCCCGCTGAAGTGTTAAGTAGTGTTAAATGTTGTGTTTTTCAGTCAGAAAATCCTTTCTGTGTTCTCATAACAGAACTGACGCTCAGAGTGGAATTTATTCGAGAAGACCAAATTATTCATCTGAAATCCTGTAACACTGTGCACTTAATATATTCCTTTGTTACCATTTCTGACACCAGTTTTCAACATCACACACACGCACGCACACACACACACACACACACACACACACACACACACACACACACACACACACACACACACAC
>JAQMYI010000038.1:30327562-30342367 GCA_030014275.1 Clariallabes melas
GTACTTAAGTAAAATTTCACTGAAGTAACAGTACTTGTACTTGAGTACAAAATTTTATTACTCTTTCCACCTCTGTCTTATTGTTTCTTCACAGAGTTGCTAGTGTGACTTGAAATACGTCCCAGTACCAGTGTGACCACAGTCACAACATTAAATATTAAAACCAAGCCTATAGTGCACATCTTATAAAATGTTACTTCATACCGTACTTCTCTCTATATGACTACTCAGGGCTCCACTTGCAGACTTTTGTCTTTTTCTATCCTCTTTTACCTCAAGGGATGATGAATTTTTCAAAAACCTTAAAAAAATGAATAATAATTTTATTATTTTTTATTTAGTTATTATGGAAATTATTTAGTTTATGAAATTGAATAATTATTCCAGCAAAAGTGTTTAAATTTCCTTTAGCCGTGAGCTGTTACAATATTAGCAAGAACGGAACATCTATCAAAGCATTACTCTAACATGACTAATTAATTCATGAATTTGAAAACAACGCAAACATTTTATGTAAATACAAGCCAGTACGAGTCTATAAACCACCATCACAAACTCAAACACGGACTAGTGACCTTTTACAAAAAAAAGCCAAGTCATGCGAAAGGGATTCCTCATGCTTTCAGAACATAGTCCTGGAATATGGCCGTGCCATCAGAGAAGAAAACCACCATACAGTAGATGTGATAACCCGGCCATTCAATACATTCAGGTCATCAGCTGACTTCATTTTATTGCCACATGACATTAGTGACTGTAGACTTGAGGTTGTTCAGTACTTGTTGGCTGTTTTTCCTTCATTCTCCAGTCCAAATCATCCCAAACCATCTCAACTGGATTTAGATCAGGTGATTGTGGAGGCCAGGTCATCTGATGCATCACCCTCCTTCTTGGACAAATAGCTCTTAAATAACCCAGAAGTGTGTTAGGGGTCATTGTCCTGTTGGAAAACAAATGACGAATGCACAAGAGCAAACCACATGGGATGTCTTGTCACTGCAAAATGCTGATTTAGCAATGCTGGTTAAATGTGCACTCAATTTCGGCCACTGAGAGTGTCACCAGGAAACCACCCCAACACCATCACACCACCCTTCTCCACATCTTCAGGAACTGTCAGTTCACCCTCTCTATGTCTAACACAGACATGGCAGTTAGAACAAACAAAAATCTAGTTTTTCACAAATCTAATGTACATTTTTTTTTTGCCCCAGCAAGGGGCCAAAGCAAATAATTTCTGCTTGTTAGTCATCTGAAGTAATGGTTGCTTTGCCACAAGGCCTGACTCACACACTTTCCTCTGAACAATAGATGTTGAACTTTGTCTCCCGGTTGTACTCCAAGAAGGATTTATTGTACAGTATATGGGCTCTAATCTGAGGTGCTGTAAATCACTGGTTTTTGAGGCTGGTCAATCTAATAAAGTTTCATAGCCAGTTTCATCATCACTTTTAATGGATTTGGTGCTTTTCGGATTGACTGGCCTTAATTTCTTAAAGTAATGATGGACTGTCATTTATCTTCATATAACTCGAGGAATGTTTCTTGCCATTATATGACAAGAATGGCTTGTTCCTCAGCCCAAGACAACTGATGATCTAAAGCACATTAAGATGGCAAGAAATGTCACAAATAAACTCTGAGGCACATCTGTGAAATAAATAACCATTAGAGGTGACCACCTTAAGAATCTATGGACAATCTAAAATATAAAACATATTCTGGGTTTTTGTTTACTACATAATTTTTAGTTTACTACATAATTCCATATGTGTTATTTCATAGTTTAATCATATAAAAAATAAAGAAAAACCAAGAAGAATGTGTGTCCAAACTTTTGAAGGGTAGTGCAGTTCTTTATTTCCAAGGATTTTTCTGATTTTCCTTTTTTTTTTTTTTTTTTTTCTTTTTTTTTTTTTTTTATGAAACTTTACCAAGCATTTAAGTGATCCAACCAGGCCAATAATTTGAAGATTAAAATTTATAATTTTATGTGAAAAAAAATCACACATTCAAAGTTGGACCATGGACATCTTTTATGCTTAAATTTATTAAAAAATACATTTAAATTTAAATAAATAAATTTTTTTGCTATTATTAATTTCCGTATTAAATTTATAATTTTATCTATAAACCTTTAAGAGATATACCCAAAACATAGGTGCACTGATTATATTAGAAAATAATATATAAAGAGAGAAAAATAGCAATATCAGTAGTTTGGAGATAAACTATATCTTTATACCGTTCTCTTGAAAGAAGCTTACGTTTTCAATAAGTTATGTTATCAGTTTACATTAAACATCTGCAAAACTTTAAATATCAGTAAAACAGGAGAGCACCTTGTTTCCCATCATACGTTCTTTTCATTTCAGTTCATGTGGGTCCCAGCATGAGGAGGAAATCCATGGGAGGAGGTTTCTCATAGCTGTGTGTAGATGGACCGTGTTAGCGTAGCCACTTACAGACCTCTTAAAGCACTCATTTAGTCTGGTGTTATTTTCTCAGGTGAAAACTCATCTGAAAATGAGACTGGACTGACGCTCAGCCTGGAGAGTGGGTGAATGGAAATATCATTAATGCTTATCAAATAAGATTAGCACTTTTAGGGTTTATCCATCTAAAATGGGCAGCCATGAGGGACCTCACGGCGAGAGAGCTCATGAAACAAAAGGCGAACACCCTTCGGAGAAATTACACCCCATTTTGGGGCAAGGAGCCACATTCCATAATTCCCTTCCCAGAGGTCTGTTACCAAATCAACAGAGGAGGGAGGGAAGCTGAAGACAAGCCGAGCGTTGATTGATGAGCTCATCAACATCATTTATCCAAAGGCGGCGTGTGGTGGAGGCCTCCGTTTCTGAGGGTGTGTGTTTGGCTGGAATGCTCCACCGCTCAGCGGGCACGGGGCAGCCCTGCTTGCGTCCCTGCGGCTTAACCAAGCATCCCATGCCGGCTACGCCAGCGGAGGGAGATTGATTTTGGCCAGGGTTTGAGTGGAGATTGATTAAATCAGATGAGATATCACAGGGGGATTGACCATGCAGTAACCCCTGAATGGCCTTCAAGCCTTTGCCAAGCTCCAATCCTGACGAAAACCCGGAGTGCATGTGCAGGCCATTAGAAACGATAGAGCGTCTGGTGCCTGATTCTGAAACATGCTGACATGGATGTGAATGAGATATTTTTTTCCTGCAATCCGGTAAATAACATTTCGAACCGTTTTGCCTCTGTATTAGGTTACCGTTTGATTTGGATTAATATCACTGTGGATATCGACAATGAACTCTTACCACGCCACATGTCTCACTCTATCTCCTCTCACTTTATCTTTTACTCTTCATTTTCTAGCCCTCATGACCCATATCACTCCCAGATGAAGGTCAGGGCTTTGGGAAATGAAGAGAAGATTTGGTTACACTCTTCCCAACACGTGCCCGATCCAGATCACTCACTCCATGCTGGACAAGAAGAAGAGAGGTTCTGTATCACAGGGCCCCATGGTCTCATCTTGCACCTTCATTGATAGATGGGACAGGTCCCTTCACCTTACGACAGGAGAAATAGGGAGAGCGATGAGGTGGAGGCTGAGCAGAAGGGACACCGTGTTGATAAATGAGTAGGGAGAATCATGAACCGGAAACATCTGGAGGGTGAAGATGGATGTGGATACAGTGCGCAAAACGTTTGTACACTGTGACATCTCAATTGCCCCTACAAGACATTTTTAGAATTTGGGGAAATATTTTAAAATCACATCACAGGTTTATGTTAAAGTTCTCATTACAACATGTTAGCATTAAACTCCAGATGTTCCAGATTATATATAATAAACTAAATACCTTTTTTTAAACATTACAAAAGTTTACATGTATTGATAAGGACATTTATTTAAACTTCCTTAAACGAAGGAGTCTCCAGTTCCGGTGCTTTGTAACATTAACTTAAAAAAAAAAAAAGAGTTTAAACAATGAGTTTTTAAAGTAACATAGACTATATTATCTGTTTAATATTTTTAAAAGCGAGAAAAAAAAGGCAGATGGTGATGGAAAGACTGATCGTGATATAACTGGTAACTGAAACTGTACACAAATAAAAATTATAAACTTTCCTAATGCCTACTTAATTTGAGCCAGTCTTAAAAAAATGATTCCTAGCACTCAGATTCCTTCTCTCAGCTTTGGAAGAGTTGTAGAAAAGTTTCCTCATTTTTCTTTGGCACTCTCTGCATCATCATGAGTCATATCGTCCAGGTCCATGCACATGTCAATCAAATCCAGCTCCGGGGCAACTCATGATCCCGTCAGTCCTAACCTCCGTCCTCCCAATCTCCCACAAAACACCTCTCCCCTGCTGTTCAGATCGATTTCCCCCCCTCCGCTTCGATTCTTCCTTCCTCCGTCCTCTTGCCGTTTCTCTACACGCTCAGTGAGCTGCTCGGTTCTGTTTGCTCAGCTGCTTGGCTTATTTACCTGAGCTATCAAGAAAAGTCTCCTCAGACAAGCGGGAAAAAGGAGTGAAAAAGTAAAGGAATGAAAAAAAAAAAAAAGGTGAGAGCGGAGCAACGCCAAGGTCTACCAGAGAAACAGGAAGCAGGAGGGTTGGGCTCTGTGGAAAGACAGTGCAGTTAAAGCTTTGGTGGAACTCCAAAAAAAGCACCAGCGTGGGGAACCTGAGACCAAGTCCCTCTCAGTTTGGCAGGAGTTTTTCCACACCGTGCTCCATATTTCTTTCTTCCTCTATTTCTCTGTAACTTATTAACTCTCAGGTTCTGTTCAATACCTAGAAACGGACCTCCCATTTCAACCATCTGATTTAATTTATATCAGCACAACTGTAGTGTTTTTATTTTAAAATATATTTCACTTACTGTAGGAACTGTGTTAAAAACTCCTATACTGTATGTTAAAACTTTATAAGTGAATATGTGTCCAGTTGTTATTCTTTTTATTTTATTATTTTATGTTCGGATCAATTTGAAGTTAAAATGATTAATTATTTGTCATTTATATTTGTTGAAGTTTTGCTTTATACTGCAAAATCATGCATTAAGGCATTACGATTACTTTTTTCAATAGTATAGCACAAATTGCAATGTGGGATTCCAAAACTGTCATGTAGCACTCCAAAAACATGATCTAGTGTCCCTAAGACATAATAAATGGTGGCAAAAATTTTTTATCTACGTCCCCAAAAATAATGTAATGATCTTTTAAAATGTAACCTAGTCTTCCAAAACTTCAGTTTACTGTCCTAAATGTCAAATTAGATGTTTCACGTTCCAGGAACGTGATGTATGTTTCCTAAAATGTAATTTGTTATTAGAAAACATGTAATTTTAGGGTCCCAAATATGTAATAGGGTTATAAAGCAAGCAAAATGAAAACAAGTAAAAAACAACAACATATTTTTCCAATTTTTTTATTGTTGCCTTTAAACATGCAAACTGGTTTTCCAAAAATGCAATCTATTGTACCAGAAACACAATCCAGGCTTCCTAAAAATTTTATGTTAATCTTCAAAAAACATAATTGCTTAAAAAAAATGGAGCCTGGGGTCTATAATTAAGTAATCTAGCGTTTCAGGGTTGCATAAAACGGCAATACATGGTTTCATAAATGTGATCTAATGTTTCAAACAAGAGATTATACTGTACTCACTCACTCACTCACTCACTCACTCACTCACTCACTCACTCACCATACTGCTTTTCCTGTACAGGGTCATGGGAGGCCTATTCCATGCGACTCGGGTTCACCTAGACAGGGTGTCAATCCATCACAGGGCACAAGCACACACTAACGAGAATTTTGAAATTAACCTAATCTGCATGGCATTGGACTGTTAGAGGAAACCAGAGCACCCAGAGGAAACCCAAGGACCCAAGCACAAGGAGAACATGCAAATTCTTTACCCACAGACCCCGAGGTAGAATTTGAACCCTTGACCCTGGAAGTGTGAGGCTACAAGGCTAATCATCAAGGCTACTGTGACACCGCAAATAAGGTAGTGTTCCGAAAATGCGAACTAGAATTATACGAATGTATTGTACTGTATAAGAATAAATTAAGAATAAACAAGAGAGTACTTGTGTGAGAATTTAATTCTTTAATTGTAATCTAGTCGTTATTCTTTTCTAGCTTTGCTGCTACTTTAACAAGAAATGTTTCTCATCTATCATTTTATGCTGTTTCTCATCCATCATCTCACTGACAAGTTACTTGCACTACCTCAAGTCATTACCTCATTACCGTAGAGTATTGTATTGTGTCATGTTGTTGTCGTGTCGTTACTCTTGTTTGCACATTTAGAACATTAGAACATTTAATACTTAGATAGTTTTGTTAATTTATGGTGTTAATTTGTTTTTGTCTCTGCTAGTCAGCAAATTAGATGTCTTAGTTAGCTAGCTACTGTATGTTATTAATTTATGTTGCATGTATGGTTGAAATAATGCTATAGAGAATACTGTACTGTTTTACAAACATAATCTGTTGTTCTAAAAATGGAACCAAATTAGTGTATTAAAAATAATATATTTTTGATTTTAGTGTAATCTTTTAATCAAAAACTGAAAATCGGTATTGATCGGAATTGAATTGAATTGAATGAATCAAACGTTCTAAAAATGTTGCTTAACAGGAAAACAAAATTAAAATACTAACTAGTGTTCTAAAAATCTAACCTATCGTTCCAATAAAATGTCATCTCATGTTTTAAAATGTAATCCAGTTTATTAAAGAGTATCTAATGTCTATTTGATATATGGTTTTAAAAATGTTATTCATTTATTGACAAATACATTTTTTGTCAGTTCCAGAATTGTGACGTGAAAATCACAAAACAAACTTTTATTGTGAAATTGTGATCGAATTTGCAATTGCATTCCAGTTTGATGACAATTTCACGAACTGCTTTTGTAAAATAATAAGTAGTTAATAGAAACAATGTTTATAAAGAGAAAGAAAGAAAAAAAGAAAGAAAGAAAGAAAGAAAGAAAGACTGAAAAAATCCCCTGGTTATACTTACAGTACTATGCTTTCCTTGGAATTTCACTTTTAAAACCATGAATTTAGAGATTTAGGGAAAAAAACAACAAAAATATTTTCTGAAGTTTCATTTAATGAAAGATTAAAGCCCACAGTTTTTCTCTTTCTGTGAGAAAACCTGATGAAGAGAACATGAAGACGGTGAACTTTTGCTGACTGGTTCATACTTGGCTCAGCAAATGTTTTTAAGTCTCGTAGTGTGGGAAGAGCCACACACTGCACCTGTGGCCGAGCCTGGTCACCCAGACGCTGGCCTGGAGATCCCCTGGCACTCCTCCACATTCACCACCCAGTCTGGACCTTTTACCCCAAGGTCAGAAAACCAGCAGCCTGGATGTGACATATGGTAATAAACTTCCATTAACCTCTGAAAAAAAAAAAAAAAACATAATCCTCCAGTTTCATAAGTAGTGCAAAGGAACAAACCTCATCTCACTTAGTGTATCTGAAATCTTAAATGTTTCCCCTCAGGCTTCACATTTCATTAGCTCCATGGCAGGCACGTGCAGCGCTACATATGTACTACAGATATGAACGTGAAGGCTGAAGGCCTTTTTGTTTATTGTATTTGCAGCAATATGTCAAGTCAATTTGCTGCCCATGTCCGCTCTCATATCCTGCCTGGTCCTCTACGTCAAATACATTTTTCCTTAACCTCAGATAGCTGTATGGTATAGGCATTAGTGAAATCTTATAATCCAGCCACTTAATACAATATACAGTATGTGTGTGCGGAAGAGTGACGTTAGCTTGTTTACTGGTGGCAGGAAAAATATAATGCTGTCGTTTTAATTGGATCGGACTTACTCCTGGGATTCATAGGGATTAACCAGAGCTGCAAAAGCAAGTGAAACTGAAAGAGATCCAGATGCAAGGGGAAAAAATACAGTACGTGCACTTACTGTATATAACGAGCATATACATAGGAATGGTTTTGTTAACAAATACATTTCTGGATTTTGATTATAAGGCGCATACCAAACGTCAGGGTTTGATAGAAGGATTAAGAAATATTAGCATTTGTAATAATGAATAACTGCATATCTATTTTGACATATGTATATTGTAACTAGTGCTTACTAGTGAGACTGCTCCAGGTTTTGATCCTGATCTCGGGTTCCTGTCTTTGTGCATGAACTTCTTTGGGGTTTCTGTAGGTTCTACAGCTTCCTCCTTCTGTCCAAAAGCCTTATGCATAGTATTCTCAAATTCTGGCTTTATACTTGACTCTATACTTATCTATTCTTACCTCCATCTTTAGCTTACAAACACAATGTTCTGATTTTTTGAATGTCAGCTGTGGAACAGGAATCTCATCATATACTTTGAAATACATTTGAATAAAGCGATAGATAGATGCTATGGGTTTTGTGAACGTGTCCTAGCCTGGAGCAGATAATACATCATGAAGATAAGATGACATCTGGTTTGTTTTTCTAATTGAGGCAGATGTTGTCTTAACCCTCCACCTCGTCTAATGGCTTTGTTATTCCTTATATTTTCAGCACCTGGCTACATACAGTATGCATCTCGTGAACTTTTGACCAAGACCAGGCAATCTGCTCTTATTAAGAAGAGGTGAAGGAGTGGATTATAACAAGTTCCTCTGAGCATTGGGAATTAGTATCAGACATCGAAAAAAGGGCAAGCCTAAGCCTATGTTAGAGAGGATGACACGCACATCTTCTGAGCAGCAATGGAATTCACCCCCTGATGGATATTTTCCAGTTCAGCTAACAAGGTCTGTGCTTTGCCGTCTGTGCTCTGCTTACTGCAGAGACAAACGTTTAATGAACTGTCTAACATCTCGGTCAACAGACTCATCATTTACGAATCCCGTGTTCCGAGTGTCTTGTCGTTAAGTCTGCCATCTTGGGCGAGGGGTTTCCCTTGTTCTCTGGAGCTACAGGGGTAAGATGCTGTTTTTTGTGCAAACGAGACTCTTGTGGATAGGTTTAGTGAGACGAAGGGTAATGGCGCTATGAAGGTGTGAGCAACGAAGCTGAACGCTAGTGAGGAAAAGGTTTGGTGCCCCAAGGCATCTATACTGCCTGCAGAGCGAATGAGCTGCCAGGTCTATCTAATGGAGTCATAATTGGTGATTAGGCCCAAAGAAGGTGTGCAGGAAGAGTACCTTAAATACCACCTTGTGGCATTCTCTAAATCCAGGCTGGATCTGTGTGTGAAGCCAGTTGTGAAGTGTTGGTTCTGTTCTTTGGACTAGTGATAATGACATTGATACAAAGTCCAGTGATGTGAATAACTACACTGGGAAAGTTCCTTGTATTCAGGCCTGGGGAGTGCACATGCTTATGATTATAATTATGGCTATAATTATGGTTATGCAAATTTTCTTACTGGAATTTATGCCCTCAAGGTTGCCAGATTTTTCTTAATATGGCTTTTTTCAGTTCGTTCAAGATAGATCACTGCCTTTAAACAACGAATGTTGGGAAGACTTACCAAAACAGAGTCTGGGTACATATTTTTTGGATTTCTATTTAATTTTAAATAGGCAAAACATGTCTTTATTGCACTGTTATTATTTGAAAGCTCTCCATGCGGAAGGCCCGGGTTTGATTCCCAGCCAATGCCCCAACCCCAGCTACTGGATACAGCGCCGGTTCCAAGCCCAGATAAAATGATCAGAAAATCCTGCTGTGGCGACCCCTTGATGAGGGAGTGAGTGAAAGTCCAACAACAACAATATTATAATATCACTTGTCAACAAAGATAAGCCCTCATCATGACCACTGCAGCTGCGCTGAATAACATTGATATTTAATCATAAAGTAAACTGGTTACAGGATCATGGGCACCCAATGCCCTCCCATGCCCTCAGTGGACCAAAGGCCAACCCCTCTGGTCCGATCCCACACAAAAGCCATTACAGTAAAAATCGACAAAAAATGTCAAAGCTGGCCACAAAAGAAAGGAACCAGAACACCCAGTGCACCATACATGGGGCCCAGCAGGCAAAGAGCCCAAGGCTCTTCAAAGTCCCCAGATCCCAATCCGATCAATCACCTACGGGATGCACCGGACAAACAAGTCCGATCATGGACGCTCCTACACACAACCCATGGCACCCAAAGGATGCCCTACCAACATCCTTGTGCCAGGTACCACAGCGCACCTCCAGAGGCCCTGTGGAGCCACACCTCTAGGGGCAAGAGCCGACCGGGTGGCACAAGGTAAAACTTGCAGAGTATTGGGTTTAATGTTTTGGGTTTTAATGTTATGACAGATTAATGTATATAAAACATCAGCACCCTACCTAAGCAGTTTCTTAGTTAAAGCTGAATCTGCTCTGATGTTTTCTAACAGACCAAGTAATATATTTTCTTGGAATCAAAGGGATTACCAATTAAACAATTCAATCAACAATTAATAAATGGACAGTGTTTTGTTTTCTTGGCCATGAATGATATTTTTTTGGAGGATGCTTAAATGTGTAGAAATTCTGATCTATTCCTAAATAAATGCTTTATTTTTTGATCATTCAGACTTCTTCATTTCCTAAAATGGGTTCTACTTAAAACCCTCTGTTGAACCTTAAGCCTTGTCCCCTAAAAGCACAAACCAACACGTTTTTGAGTCTACGCTCTTATTTACGTACCTCCATATTTAACACACACACATACACACACAAAGCACTGTCTTTTTTGTACCATATTGATACAGTACATCCTCCCTAAATGTCAGCAGCGGAACAGGAACCTCACTATGTACTATGAATTGCACTTGGACAGACGGATTGATGGGTGGATTGGGTTTTGTGAATGAGTCTGGGCTCGAAGCAGATAATGCGTCAGGCAGATAAGATGACGTCTGTGCGCAGCGATGACTGCCTTTTTTTTCTGTCTGCTTCCTGTTCTGATGCTAATCCTGTGCATTAGGTTATTTTTAGAGCGCGCGCAGGATGTGAATAGGCTGTCCTGTCTCACCTTTCATACAGCCGGTCATTTTAGTCCTCTATCCCGCTCTTTGGCTCACGACGCTCTTTTGTCACAAGGGCTCGACTCAGATGGTAAATAACAGTGTAGCTTACGAATGGTTCTCAGTTCACGTCCACTTTGGTAAAGTGTGTCCAAGAATATATACTTTGAAATTGCAGTTGAAAGCTTTGCATGACAATATAATATTTGTTTAAAAAAAAAATTATGCATCTTGGGATGATGCTGTGGTTCTGTCTCAGAAAAGAACAGGAAAGGCAACCTTGAGAAATGAGACGTTTGCCCATGATGGGATTTTGGTGTCCAAATGTATTGCCTGGTACTGTAACCTCCTGTGTTTCTCCATTCCTTTGTAAATTCTTGCTAAATGTTTAAGTTTTCCATGGAACATGCTCCCTTGTTTGTAATTGTTCTTCCTGGTTTGAATCCTCGTAAGATGTTTCATTGGTGCCCCTTCACTCCACACACAGTTTAACTCAATGTAATGTTTGGTACATCTGTAACGCAGTGTTTATTCAAATCAATGTCACATAGAGGTCGTGGGGCACATTTCTGTTATATTGCCTATGCCATGGGTCGGCTCTGTCTTATTCTGGTTTCTGTCCTGATCTTTGATACTTACTACTGACATTTAATGGACTTCAACCTTGCATTATTTAATAATTAAAACCCAAGCGGTACAGACATGCGCCGGTGATACAGTATACAGTACTGTAGGTCAATGATGGTATATATTAAATAATATATATAAAAAATATATATACTTTATGCGCTTATATGGAAGCCTTGGAAGGTGTGTGTTAATGGGGAGACTTCAGACTTGCAACTGTGTATTTTGGTTTTTGGATATGTTCAATAAGAACAAAAGTTATTAAGTTAGTTAATAAGTACTGTAAGTATTTATAACAGTAAACAGTAAATTTTACTGTTACTGGAATATGGGAATGATGTCGCAAAAATGTCAAACTCTCAAAATTAGCATATTTTTATCATTTATTTTTTTCACAGAAACAACCGAAAAACAACAAAATTAAAAAATTTACATTTTTATTTGTCACATACACAGTCATACACAGTATGATACGCAGTGAAATGCTTATATGACCCCCTGTGACCGCCAGTCGTATCAATAAGAAATAAATTATGGGATAAAATAAGAAATAAAATATAGAAAAACTTTAGCTATTGAAAATATAGCTGTAAAATATAAGAACAAAAATATAATACAGTATATATTTAAAAAAACGTAGCTATACAAATATATAAAACTTTAATTGTACTGTAGATTTACACTATGTACAGAGAAAAAGAGAACTGAATTGAAATAGAATTTAAATAGAGATGTCCAGGGAGTGTGTAGATATAATGTCCGTAAATATGCAATGTGCAAAAATGAAATAGAAACAAAAACACCTGATCATGTGCATTTCTGCTGTTTTGCCTGTGTATATTTTGCTCAGTCATGTTTATATACTGTAGTTGGTTAAAATGATCTAAAATTCAGTTCATCATATTGCCGAAGAACGTCGGTCTATACTGAGCCCTATACAGTATGCGTTTATTAAAACAACAAAAAACAACAAAAAACAATGGTTAAAACACTCTGAGCTTTAAGAACCATGTGTAAATTAGATACACCCTGCTGTAATGTTTAGAATTCCTGGATTTCCCCCAATAAACCACACGCTTATACCTCCATCCTGACTCTCAGCACATGTTAGGTTGTCGAAGAAGCTCAGTAACTAAGTGCGAGTTGTTCACTTACTGCCGTTGCTTATTCTATGGGACAGAAGTGTTTCTTTTGAATAATGACCCTACCATCGATGCAGAAGATTGTCGGCGAAACAGTCATCATAACTAACAGTGAGGATCATTTGAGTCGTGCTATGAACAAGCTGTTCCATGAAAGCATCCATTCTTTATCTTCGACATGCCAAATTTGTTCATTGAGAGCTGCCATTTCTTATCAGTATGATGGCCCTGTTTCCCAGCACTCATCTTCGCAACAGCGGGGCTGATGGACTAGTCCTCAAATTGATTCAAACACATGCATAAAGATCAGTGATTCCTCCAATTCAAGCTCCTTATTGATTTTTAATATGAAAACCCCATTACACAAACGGTAAAGGCAACACAAAAAAGGCAAAGCTGTCCTACGCATAAGCCCTCTAATTGAATTTCCAGAGCCTGCGGTCTTACGTTTTCTTTTTAATTAAATCCAGTGCGCTTTTTTTTTTTTTTTTTCTCTGTAAGTGTTGGGGTTTAATTTGCATGCAGTGAAGTAGGTCCTGCCCCACATAAAGTGCCATTGATCCTTATTAAAGCACACCTCTGGGCTTGCCCAGGACTAATGGGGGGAAATTAAATGTGCTCATGTCGCATACCTTTATTGCCCTGCATGATGGGATTAAGAGAAGTGCAAAAGCCAAAGAAGGAGGTAAACACACACAGAAAGAGAGAGAGAGAGAGAGAGAGAGAGAGAGAGAGAGAGAGAGCAGGCTTGAAAATTAATTTGCAAAATCTTTTTTGCCTTCGAGCACTTTGCATATAATAGCGGCTGACAAAAAAAAATGCTGCCTTGTGTGCATTAATTATATGTGATTTTTTTTTTTTCATGACTACATTTATGATCAGGTTTCTAAAAGTTACAGATATAACATAATACAAACTTATTTGTCTTTGTGAGACACTTCTACAGTAAATGTGGGTCAGGTGTTATAAAGTGTCATTTTCCAGCGCACGCGATCCACCTGTTCACGCTGAGCTCTTTCGCTGATTAGATATCACTTGTGTAGATTAGGCCAATGATATAACGAGTGATCGATGGACTGATTGCCGCTCATTGATCGCTGTTTCCATTCGCTTGCGAGCGAGCAAGCTTTATCTGACGAGATTCCTATTGAATTTTCTCATTAGGAGTCGGCCGCACTCTGGCATTTTAGATCACGCGGAAGAATAAAACGTCGCTCATGAGTGAGTGGACTCGGCCTTGTTTTTCTTAGTCTGTTATGTTCAAAACTCACATGAAACACGGTGGTGTAGTGGTTAGTACTGTGGCCTCATCCCTCCTGGGTCAAGGGTTCGAGTCCTGCCTCGGGTCTGTGTGCGGGGGTGGGGAGTTTCCCCGTGCTTGGTTGGGTTTCCTCAGGGTACACCAGTTTCATCCCACAGTATAAAGACATGTGATAACCATTTCCAAATTGCCCATGGTGTTTGTGTTCCCTGATGGATTATCACTCCAGGCCTCCCACAACCCTGTACAGAAAAAGTCCTACAGAAAGTCAGTGAGTGACATAGTGATCTATGCAATTCTAAAGAAATTACTATTTAACAACTTGTCCCAAGTTTTTATGCCGGATGCCCTTCCTGTTGCAACCCTCATACAGTACAGCATTTTATCCTGACTTGAGGACCGGCCCTGCATTTGGTGGCTGGGGTTTGGGAATAGGGTGGGAATTGAACTCAGAGCTTCCTCATGGCAGGCGAATGCACCAAATGGTACAGTATGAAGAAGTGATAAACAAGACTGGGGCTGATATCTTTTTAACCCAGACTGTACATGTATTAGAACTTATTAGTAAGCGTTAGCTCAGAAATGTACACAAATTGGCACACCCACTAGATCTGATCTCTACTGTATGTAGACCCCTTAAAGCTTAGAGCATTTTAGCCATTACAGTGGAATCTCGGATTACAAGCATAATTCGTTCCGGAAGCGGGCTCGCAGAGGTGGAAAGTAACGAATTACATTTACTCGCGTTACTGTAATTGAGTATTTTTTTTGTGTATTTCTACTTTTT
>JAQMYI010000038.1:30348768-30359659 GCA_030014275.1 Clariallabes melas
CTAAAGAAGTCTTTTTAAACCCTAGTATCTATACTTCTACTCAAGTAATGAATGTGAATACTTTTGACACCACTGGTGTGTGTGTGTGTGTGTGTGTATCATTGGACTCGCTAGTTAAGCGTAACTAACTTTCCAAACAGCTGTTCCAGGGACGTCTTAGTCAAGCAAATGTGTTTCATGAATGTAGAAAAACTATCATGACATAACGAAGAGCTTTAAAACCACATGGAGGGGCGAAGGTGAGATACTGCAGCTACAGTGTGGGCTGAACTTAACTTAACTTAAAGGTGAGATACTGGGGCTACTGGTTCCCAATTTTAGCCAGCTACGTTAGCTACAAATAGCTAATCACTTGTCAAAATAATAATCTTTGTTTCAGTATCGTAAACATCCTCCTCACTATGTGTGCAGTTTAACACAAACTTAAGTTTCACACGTTACTTTTAACAAGCAGAAAAGGAAAAAAGAGATTTTATTATTTCTTCTACAGCTTAACCTGCTATATTATGAGCAACCACTAGAGGGCACAATGCACAAGTTAATGTATAACAACTACCTACTGTGTTTCTAAAACTCTACAAAAGAGAACAGAGTCACAAACAAATGTGAAGTAAAAAGTGAGCAGGTCCAAAGTGTGTTTAATTTCAGGGGCGACGCCCTCTAGTGGCGAGACATCAACAAGACACAGCAGCCATTAAATCCTTAAATCATTTTATCTCAAGCAGAAGGAAGTGCTCGAATTAAAACACTCAAATAAATCACAAACTCTCTATTGTTACACCCTGACCACACCCCTGACCACACCCCTGACCACACCCTGACCACACCCCTGACCACGCCCCTGACCACACCCTGACCACACCCCTGACCACACCCTGACCAAGAGGAAAAAACCTCTTCCCAGTTGTGTGTGACTGATGGCACTTAGTTAGTAACCCAGTAACCCAGTGTAAGTATCTGTATCTGTCCAGTGACGTGAACTTCAAAGAACTTTTTTGTAATTTGCTCTGGATACGAGCGTCTGCTAAAAGCCTAAATGAAACTCTGCCTTGATTTGATTTCCATGTGATTTAGATTTAAATTAGATTAAATTAGATTAGAGTTTATTATAATGTGATGTGTTTTGTTCTTCTTGCAGGTGTTTGTGAATTTTGCGAAGCAGCAGTCGGGTGAGGATGATGATGATGTCGTTCTTCATCCCAAAGCAGCCGGAGCCAGACGAGAGGCAAAAATCTCACCTGTTAGGGCTTCTTCCAAAAAATAACCATGTCATTTAAAAACATCATAGAACACACTCACACACACACACACGCACGCACGCGCACGCACACACACACACACACACACACACACACACACACACACACACACACACACACAAATTGCTGCAGCTTTTAAGCCAGAATAAAGCTCTTATTAATATATATATATTTTCAATGAGTTTTAATATATATAAAATATTAATTTTCACATTTTTACTTACTAATTATAATTAATGAAATGTGAAATGTCTTGAACACAACACACACCTGTAATGAAAAAAAAAAACCTCTCAGAAACATTTAATCTTTTTATTCTCCAGCTGCTTCACATCGAGCAGCTGTTTTACAGGATTCAGAAAAAAACATTTAACTTTGTAGAAAATATTGAATTTTATTACAATAAATAAAGAAATTCTAGTAAACGTTCATCTTTTGGTGGTTTAAAGTTTTTCGATCACAGTGACGTCAGGTCGCGTCCCAAACGCTCTCATCTCATGTCTCGTCTCATCTCGTCTCGTCTCTCGTCTCGTCTCGTCTCGTCTCTCACCGAAAAACTCATCAGTAAATTCAGGCCGGAGCTTTTTACAGAATTTCACGCTTTTAGCACAGCTTCAGATTTCACTGCTAAATGTTTCTCTCTGTCCTGCATGTGTGTGTGTGTGTGTTTGAATTAAACAAGGTTATAAAAGGGTTGTTTGTGCGCTGTGTCCCAAATCCCTAGAGGAAGAGTGGAATGATGGCGCTCCTGAGCTCGGGGTACTCGGGGAACTCCTGCCTGTAGGTTCTGTGTTTGTCTCGAGCCCAGATGGTCATCTGTACAAACCCGATCAGCGCGAACACAGCCACTGCAGGAGAGACGCGGGGAGGTTATTACTGTCAGACAGATCTCATGTGTGTGTGTGTGTGTGTGTGTGTTAGAAGGTGTGAACCTGGAACACACTGCGTCATCACTGAGAAGCTGATCCAGGAACACGCCTGTGAACAAACCAACACACAGAATCAATAACATTAAACTACAAGCAAACTGTGTGTGTGTGTGTGTGAGTGTAACACACCTCATATGTGTAGTTTGGGCAGGAGACAAAGAAAAACAACCAGGTGAAGGGATTTTTACTCGGGTATGGAATCTGCATCGGCCTCGATCCTGAAACACACACACACACACACACACACACACACACACACACACACACACACACACACACACACACACACACACACACAAAGACAACATGTCAATAATCCCACCTGCCACAGATTGCTCTACAGTTGCCAGGAAAAAAAAAGGAAAAAAAGAGAAATTAACCATACCTAATTGAGGCAAATAGTGGAAATGTGTTCCATCAAAAGCGATTAGCGCTAATTAAGTCATTTTCATGCTCTGCCGCATGCCTTTCATCTGCGTGTCCATACGGTGCGTGCTTTCAAAAAAGCTTGGAGAGGAAAAGGAAAATAAAGAGCTACAGAAAGATGGTGAACAAGCTGTCGTGCTTCGAAGCCAAGCCTTTGAAAAATGCTCTTGAAAACAGCCTCGCTGTTGGGAGTTGTTAGTGAACGGAAATTGGGAGACCACCGAGACACTCTTTTTAGGGTTCAAAAGACAGTTTGAGATTTCAGCTAATGCTAAAGGAGAGAGACGCGGGAGAAACGGGAGGAAAATAATTATAGGAGAGCTTTGAGGAGAGTTTAATAAAATTCCTCGCTTACAGATCTGTTATCAACAGCTCGTTCTTTTCAACACTGCTTCTTCTTCCGGCTTGCACCTCGCATTGTACTGTATATAAGTGGAAAAGTGTGTCCTGTGTGTTTGAGATTTAAGATAAACTCTAATCCACAGACAGCTCTGCTTCGTCCGCTCAGCTTGTTGGTTTGTAATTCTTTAACGGATTTAACGTTTTTCTAGCAGAAACGTCATCAGGATTCTTTACTCTCTATAATGGTGAAATTCCTTTAAACAATGCATTAATGCATTAATAAATAAATAATGTTATGAGGTGTTCAAGTCAAACCAGTACTTTTGATTACGCAGAATAACAACAAAAAAAATCTCTATATAATCCCCTGCTACACTAATGCACTTATCTCAGTGTTTCACTATGAAAGATTTTTCAGTATGCTGGAGTCGCAATCAGACTGCCTGCTTTACTTCACGTCTGAAACGCTGGCCTCCCAGGAACTCCTTTAACGGATCAAACATGTGGAAATGGCTTGGAGCGATACAGTTGGTGGCCTGTACGGGGGATGTGGAAATAACTCCCAGCCAAGTTCCTCTGATGTTCAAGTGGTGTTGATGCGTCTCTTCTGCAAGTCTGAAACAAGATGTCAGTTGATTTTCAAAAGATCAGACGTTCCACTCGCTAAATGTTCACGTGAAACGACTGCAGTGGGCTCTGAGCCACCTCGCCACTTTTTGTCATCACAAGTCCTGATTTGATCGCCTTTGTTTTTTTCTGAAAAAGTCCTTGTTCAGTTTCTTGTCGTTTCAAGGCACCTGATCCAGAGCTATTAGACACCTTAGACAGTTTATTCTTATTTATTCCTTAAGTGTAAATGTACAGTATGTTTATTTAAGATGGTATGGAAGGAGTCTCCAGTGTCAGTGTTTGAGTGTAAGAGTCTGAGATAAAACTGTACCTTTAAGGTTTATTATTATTATTATTATTATTATTATTATTATTTACCCTGCCTTGTGAAGGGTATAGAAGCGGTATAGAAGATGAATGAATGAATGAATGTAATGTATAGGAAATTGTAATGTGTGATAAAGTACCGTGGTATAAGAGAAATAAACACTTTGGGATGTGCTGAAAAATTCTTTCAAAAAAAAAAAAAAAAAAGATACAGTAACCCAGAAACAGTAACTCAACCTCATTACAACATTTGTTTTATTTTTATCCATTTTATTTTGTTTTGTAACAGAATAGACTCGAACCATGGTGTCTATTCATTCATAGATTTAAACATCAGCCTTTGCATACAAATTTTATTTTTAAATGTATTTTGTTTTTAAATGTATGTGTGTAATTTATTAGGTAATTTTTTTTCTTAATATTTCTTTTATTAATTTAGAATTCCACTTTGCTCATGCTTATTATTGCAATATTAGCCAAGGAAACCTTAATGTAAATTTTAATAGAAAGAAGCCTTACTTGAGCGCTCACATTACGAGTAATTACCGGTATGAAATAATCACGTTTGGATTGAAATGTGGCCAAATCTTTGAAAAACCCCCAAGTTCTGGCAAGACTTGAAAATCTTGGCTTGGCCCAAAAAAATTAAGCAAAACAAAACAAAACAAACTAAAAAACTCTATACGTCATTAAGAGGATGAGAAAAAAAAACCCTAAGAATAATATAAACACAATAATAGCTCGTTTAAAGGAACCGAACCAAACGGTCATCATATACCAGAGAAAAGAGAGAGAGGGAGGGAGGGAGGGAGAGAGGGAGAGTCTTTTGAAGATGAAAAAGAAAAGCTAGAGAAGGTCCACTCGTTTTCATTGAGCGCTGACTAACACCCTCTTCACTCGACACAGTGTGTTTAGAGAGCGCGTGCGGTGAACGGAGTCTTGTGTTTGTCCGTCCTGGCGCAGGAAGAAAGAAACTGCTGGGATTCGGAAGGTGCCACCGTTGTTCTAAAGGAGTCTGTGATCCTCAATGGATGTATGTTGGTGTGTGTGTGTGTGTGTGTGTGTGTGTGTGTGTGGTTTCATTCTTTTTTAATCCCCAAAGAAAGAGCTCAGTTTCTTGAACACAGGGAACCTTTTCACACAGTTAAGTCAGAGTTTTTCTGTTTGATTTCGTGCTAAATATTAACAATCAAATTATTACGGTTCAGTTGTTTGGTGGAAAAAATAGCATTTTGTATGTGTTGATCCCACTGTTGTTATGAAATTGATGTATTTAGCACACATGCTTTTTTTTCTTCCATATTCAGCAGTTAATGCAAACAAAGATGTCCGTCATTCTTGACCGATGAAGTGTCCCAATGTGTCCAAGTCCTCACTGACGACTGTAGCTCTTGAGGGTAGCGCGTACGGATGTCTAGTGGATCTATTCTTCCCTCGATGCGACGCAGAATGCATCTGATTGGACAGAATCTAGAAGAGGAAGTTGTAAATACGCTAAGAGAAACAGATCTGAGGATAATTCGAGAATTGCTTTTAATTCAATTAAAATTGTGTCATATTTTAAAGGGTAAAGGAGTTGAAATTAATCACAATCATTAATAAACTAATGCTAACATCACTGAAAAAGTTCTGAATTATTATTACATTAAAGTTAAAGTGCTATAATTTATCTAAATCAATACTATAGTTGTTGTTGACCTGTCAAGTGTTCGCCACAGTGGACCATCCGATCTACAGTACACACAACTTTCCTGCACAGGTTTTTACGCCAGATGCTCTTCCCTCCCATTTTTTCCGGGTTTGAGGACCGGCACTGCATCCAGTGGCTGGGGTTTGGGCATTGGGTGGGAATCGGACCTGGGCCATAGACGCCCCCAAATCAGTACTTTGGTAAAGTTTCAAATTCATGGACTCATCGTCTATACCGCTTTATCCTGTGTACAGGGCCATCGGGGGCCTGAAGCCTAATCCAAGAGACCTGGACAGGGTGCCAATCCATCACAGGGCACACACACTCACACACTCATTCAGACACTACAGGCAATTTGGGAACGCCAATTAGCCTAACCTGCATATCTTTGGACTGTGGGAGGAAACCGGAGTACCCGGAGGAAACCCACCAAGAACGGGGAGAACATACAAACTCCACACACACACAGAGATGGGTATCGAACCTGGCCGGGAATCAAACCCGGACCCTGGAGGTACAAGGCGACAGTGCTCACCAATACACCACCGTGCCGCAGCGCTGAGGAACGTACAGTACAGCAAAATGAAATTAGACTCGCCATATATAGATGTACACATACCAAGTAAAACCACAATAGTACAAAGTTGCATTAAACATGGGATATTAATTAGTAGGAAGCACAGGAAGGAAACAAAAAGCCTGGCTTGTTTTCATTATGAGAAGATCAGGACGTGGCTGTGATTAAGCAGATTATTGATTATTTTCTATAGCAGCAGATTGTAAAGAGTTTTATAGCTTTTGTGCCATAACAATTTTACAGTGATTATATATTTTTAAATATAATATAAAACATTGCATATTTGACATATTTTTTGACATATTATATAACAATATTCCTGTTATATTTGTTTGTATTAGAGCAGCATTAATAAGTTGGTCTCTCTTTTCTCCCTCTCTCTCTCTCTCAAAGTTAATAAGACAAAGATTTGGGAAGCATGCGCTCCTGTGTTCTGAAAAGTCACAGCTTTACCTCTGTCTGTTACAAAGCGCTAACACTAACACAAATAATCAGATTTATCCTTACAGAAGAGTCGCCCATGCGAGCGATTATAGTGTAATACATCGTTTAATCCAAGTCTCTGCGTAACGTAAAGTTGTTAGTGTGTACAGAATAACATCATCGTGTTCAGCGGCGTAAAGTTTTCGGAAAAGTTAAAAGTAACTCATTTCAGGAGAATCGTTTAAACTTTACTTTCTTGCTTCCCATCTGAACAGCGTACTTTGCTGCTGACGAAACCCAAAAAATTAAAAGCTGCCCAAGTGCATAAATCGTCCTGTTCAAAAGTCCTCTAGCGCTCCAAGACACAATGTTACCTGCTACTTTCCCTCCATCTCCTCTCATTATGCACTTCTTCTTTTGATGAGAATGTGTCTTTTCATTCACACAGAAAAGGTTGATTAATCACGTTTTTTTTCGGGGGGAAAAGGAGGGGCCACGGGTGGGATTGCAAAAAAAAAAAAAGAAGAAGAAAAAAAAAAAAACTGTCGGGCCATGCTGGATTCAAAGGCTTCTGTTGGAGAGGGAGATTATTTGTGTTTGCCGCCTCTTCACCACAAGGCTCCGGCACTTTTAAGTCCTGGCTGCAGTGAAAAGAGATGCCCCATCGAGGCAGAATTACAAGCAATCACAAGAAAAAAAAAAAAAGAAAAAAAAACGAACCTCCATTTACAAGTCTGTCCTATGGTTACGAGATCAAAGCCGTATTAGATCTGGCTGCCTTTGAATCAGGAGGAGTGGTTTAATTGAAAAACACAAAGGAAAACCCGGAGTTTGCAGCGGCTTTCTAGATGCGTAAGTCTTTTTCAAAAGTTCTTCTTTCGCATGGCCCCAGTCTGACAATCATCAGAGGGCCGGCTCGGCTGATCTGTATGCAAACAGCGATGGAAACGCTGGGGCACCTCACGGCACCTCCGCACATCAAGGCCAAACTCGTTCCATCCAACTTGCAAGAGTTTGGGAAATACTGCACGTGTTTCCGTTCTGATGACACACGTCCCGAATTCATTTCATACGCCACTCTGTATACAGTCACGTCCAAAAGTCTGAGTGCATTACTGAGACGTGTTTGGATTTCATTGATATTCAAAAACCTGGCCTTCTCAGATGATACTTATTATTCCCCAGTCAAATTTAAAAGAAGATAAATTATTTCTCTAGCTGGTTGAGAAATATCTCATACTCTGTAACTCGTTCCAAATTTACATCACGGCCCTGACGGAGGCTCAGATCCGATCGGCCTTCATTCGTTTCCTCAGCTCAGACAGCAGTGCAGCGGCAAACCACAGCTTTTTGTTTTAATGTTATCGTTTCTACAGACCTTTTGCGCACCTGTCCTGTCCTGACGCCTGTCCGTCAGGGTCCCGCCCACTTTTTGACAGCCAAAGGGGCGTGTTACGTACCAGATGCCAGTCACGGAGGCATGTTCATCAAGAAAACACACCTGATAACGTTGGGTCATCTTAAACAAGGCTAAATCCCAAATCCCGCTTGAACCCCTGGTCAAGTGCACTACTTGATGTGTGGAGCAAGGGATTGTACACTCTACATAGTGCACTAGATTTGGGATTCAACCCTGAAACAGTTAGTTAGCTATTAATTCGAAAGTCAGTATCAGTTAATGTTACCTGCAGATCATTTTATCATTATATTTAAACTTGTGCAAATTAATATCCTTATTGCCTTCTTCATCCATTTTCACAAACTTGTTTCACTTTAGAATTTTGAAGTTACGAAGTCCAACACGATCATGAACAGAGTGACCTAATGTGAGTTAACGATACTTTTGTCGTTCTCTGTCATGACCGACGTCATGATAACCTGCACAAGGTCTAAAGTAACTGCTCATTTATTACACTTTCTCACAAAAAGTGTTAATATTAATTATTAACAGTGTAATTATTGATGTGGTAAACTTTTACGGAAGAAAGGAGTCTCCAGTGTCAATGTCAGTGCTTTGTAACAATCGATTGTTAACTTTTAACATACTTGTTTCATGAACATTCCACAACATTAAATTAAACAGTGAATGCATAAAAACATATAACGTTCTATAATTAATAGGAAATTGCCAATTAACTGATGTATAAGAGGAATAAAAGAGGGAACTACATAAACCATCTAATTGTTGATTATTTGCCTACAACATCATGACACAGTGTCTTAACACTTATTTAATTACTTGTTAATATTTACTTAATAAAATACGTATAACTTGCTAACAAACACAGGACACAGTTCTGAGAGTAACACCTCTCTTTATTTCTCTATATGATCCCCTGCAACACTGATGCACTTATCGCAGTGTTTCACTAGTGCTTGGACACCATCAAGGTGGAAAGTTTTGACGATAATAATAATAGACTGTTTGATTCACATCTGAAACAGGCACTCCAATCATGAAAACTTTCTACCTTGATGGTAGGACTCCCAGGAACTCCTTAAATGGAGTTGGTTTGATCACCAAAGACATTTTAGAACAAATGTCCACGTGCACATGTCCTGCACCACGTGCACATTACAAGAACTCGACTAGAAGTTATTGCCACATTCCCGACCTCACTCCAAGTCTTTTACGCCTATTTGGGAGTTCCTGGCAGGCCGGTATTTCAGGCATGAAGCAGGCAGTCCACTCGTGTCCCCTGTGTAGTTTATTATGATATACTGTAATGTAGCATAATGTATTTGAAAGGACTCCAAGTAATCACTTTAATTCACACAAAACGTCACAGAGGTTAGGATTAGGGGCGGAGTCTGCCCCTTTCCATTTCATTTTAATTAGTCCAAGTTCTCACAATAACACCTTGTTTTTTTCTTTCCGACTTGAACCTTGAACCTCACGGAGCATCACTTTCTCCTGGATGTCCACTCGTCTCTCACTGCTGAGATGTTTCTCCAGCACCTTGAAGGGGAGGCGAGCAGGAATGCGTCCTGACTCGAACCGTCTGCCGTCGTCCAACATTCAGGAAGCCACAGAAACTTCGATCCGGAGCCACAGACTGAAGAAAGTAAGACGCCGTTCGGATTTATGTGCTGTTGTGTAACGTCAGGAATGATCTGAGGAACAGACGTGTTTAACTCTCACGTTCTAGAGTCTTCCTACTTATTGTCTTCATCGTATTGTACTTTAATAATAGTTTTTTTTTTTTGTTGTAATTATTATTATTCTCTCCTATTCATCTGTTTAAAGTTTTGCTCGTACATTGGTTGGGTTTTACAATAGGTGTTCCTTCTCTCTCTTTTTTTTTTCTTTTTTCTTTATCATATTGTGCTACTCTTTTCTTCCCCCTTGCATTCTTCTTTTTTTCCCTTTACAATTCCTCAGACAATAAGGGACAATAATAATGATAATAATAATAAAAAATCCTTCACATATTGCTATCTAACAAAGTCCTTACTATGGACCGGTAAGTGAAAAGACATTGTTTTATACGTTAATAAGAATATAAAAAAAGACCTTACACTGAAGCGCTGATGATGATAAAAGGGGAAAAAAAAACATACTCTACTGTTGTACCGTTTTTATCAATTATCTCAGTAATTAATACATTAAAGGGATAATAAAGCTGTGATTACAGCAGCATCGATCCAGTAAAGTTTGATCATTATATGCTTGTTAATAGGGACACACTGGAGGGTCTGTAGTTCGCACTGATTGCACTTCAATGTGCTGAATTTGCAGAGCATTTATCGGCTTTTTTCTTTCTTTCTTTCTTTTTTTTTCCTTCTTTGATGGAGCTTTACAGTAAGAACTAATGTGTTTAATTCCAGCAGAGGGAGCTATACACTTTACAACTCGAGTCAGAAAAGGGCACTGCAGTCATTAATGTGAGATGTTTTTTTAATTGTGTGTGTGTGTGTGTGTGTGTGTGTGTGTGTGTGTGTGTGTGTGTGTGTGTGTGTTTCTTTTTCACTTTAGAATCGGACCGTCTGCCTTTCCTGCCTTTTAATTTGTGCAGCTTCAATTGATCAAAGTTGGATGTTGTTAGAGCTGAGAGAGATGGAGAGAGAGAGAGTTGAGGAGAGATGGAGAGAGATGGAGAGAGAGAGAGATGGAGAGAGAGATATGGAGAGAGAGAGAGGTGGAGAGAGATGGAGAGAGATGGAGAAAGAGAGATGGAGAGAGATGGAGAGAGAGAGATTGAGAGAGATGGAGAGAGAGAGAGAGAGATGGAGAGAGATGGAGAGAGAGAGAGAAATGGAGAGAGAGATGGAGAGAGAGATATGGAGAGAGAGAGAGAGGTGGAGAGAG
>JAQMYI010000038.1:30392455-30403316 GCA_030014275.1 Clariallabes melas
CCCCCCCCCCCCACCCAAAAAAAAAGAGTTTTGGGTTTGGTTATTTACTTTTTCAGATTTGTTAATTTGGTTTTGAATTTGTTAATTTGTTTTCCGTTTTGTTAATTTGTTTTGCACTTCTCGGCCACCGTACTGCACCCTGTGTCACTGCAACACACTCCCTCTGATGCTCTAGCACTGCTTTGCTGGACCCACCATCTCTCAGAGTGCATACTGTAGGAGGCCTGCATCAAGATACTACTCTGTTCTAGCACCTACTGTACAGTAGGCAGTGCAATGAACATCCTCTCGAGAGCTGAACTGGTGACTCACTGGGAGTGTTTAAGGGCATTTTCACATTAGGGCCCCAGGGTGGTTTATGAAAACACTTGACGCCGAAGTCTGGGCAGAACACAATTGCTCCATGCTCGGGAGCTGCTGGGCTCAGATCGAATTAGATATGGAAGTCAATCGTACCTGTAAACGGAAGTGGTCATCATCGGTGTGATCAGGCTCTGAAATCTCAGTGTGTGTGTAGCATGCACCAATCTCATTCTCTGACTTACACAGGCATAGGTACATGAGAATGGTGGTCTTGACATTTATTTTTTTTTTTTTTCAAAAATATGACTTCATCAGGTGGTCGGGGGTAGCTCACTGGTTAAGACATTGGACTACATTTCAGAAGGTCTCAGGTTCAAATCCCACGCTCTAAAAGACATCTCTCTAAACGCTCTAAAAGACATCTAAAGACCTAACTTTTCCTTCAGTTCCTAAATTAACACCCAAATAAGAAAGGAAAAAAAAAAAAAGTTAAAACTCCCAGTAGTGTTGTGTACTGATGTTCAGTGACCTAGTGAACCAATAAAAGGATTTATTTAATGATAGACACTTCAAAGCACTTATGTACTGTAAGTCACTCTGGATAAGGTCGTCTGCCAAACGCCATAAATGTAAATGTAATGGACATGACAAGATTACAACAGTAGGGTTTAAAACAGGATCATTTCAGTCCTGTGATGCAAGAGTTCAAGAAAGGGATCACCACAGAACTTCAAGTGAGATGTTAACACAGATGTATAACCCGGACAGTTTATGACACCTAGCGTGATACGTTTATGAGTTATAGCAGTGTTATGAGGCAAGGTTCAAGTAGTGTTATTTCTGCTTAAAAAAAAGAAAAGAAACGGCCATTATGCAGGTCATAAAAGCTGGAAAGCCATTCGAGTCCTCGTGGCCATGCTGGAGTGAATTACCATAAAGGGTTATTGCAAGGTGCTATGGATTACCATGGCAATAGGCGGTGAGTGGCTATGGGCTGAATGACTAATCACCTGACACGGCGCCACTCCGTTACACTTGGTCACTGAAATGAATGTCTCTTTTAGCGGGAGGTGATTATAGTGCCGTAGTCAAATTAACTCGGCGCCTAAATAACTCCTGCCCGGGTTTTGTGTGGGTCCTTTTCATTAAGCGCCTGTTTATATTTAAATCAGCTGGCACTCGAGGACTGGAGAGCGGCGACTCCATAAATCGCCTCCGAATTTTATACTCTGTTAGGAGTCATAATAATTATATCACAGCAGAAAGAAACGGATAAATGCAAAGCTGCGCTGTGTTTAATAACTGTTTATGTGTTTTTATTATAAATGTAGGTTTTATGAATGAGCATAAAAAAATGAGCTAGAACTATGTCTCCGGATGCGTTACAGCCTCTCCAGAGTGAGAGAGGAGCAGAGAGAGAGAAGATCATACATCAGGATAACTAGAAAATGATTCTGATTCGTACATTTATTTTAGTCCATTTTTCCTTTTTCCTCAGACAATGCAAGATAAATATTCACTTATTAAAGCGTAACTGAAATAGACTGTGTCATGCATCAACCTAATAGCCTAAAGGCTCGGTTCAATATTGCCCACTTGAAGAGAGGCTCTCCTAATGGAAGAACTGACGTTCTCCTCTCCCAAACTCCATTCATCATGCCGGCCCAGCGTTCATTATACACTACAAAGAAATGCCATTGAAAATGGTTAGAGCCATCCATTAAACTAAAGCGACAAGTGTTGGCGGATTATGGGAATAACACATTGGGGAAAATAGGACGCCGATACTCCAGCCATGTGAGGAGCAGGATGATAAGTGCCACCTGTACTGTTTTTTTCCCCTTACACAATAGATCATCGAATGAAATGACAAAAGACAATTATTTTTTTTTTACTTCCAGAAGCTGATGTCTCGCCTTCCACTTTCGCAATAACTTTTTCCATTCGTCTCCATTATTATCATAAGCCAGGTTATTATTATGATTATGATTATTATTATTATTATAATGATAATGATAATAATATTACATATAAAACCTAACACTATGACATAAGAAGCACTATAAAGGAATCAGTACTGCTGGAAATTACAATATGCAGAACAATTCAATTCAATTAAATTCAGTTTTATTTGTATAGTCCTCCTAACATTGAATATAACACATAAATTACATACGATTTTTCCTGATGAGGAAGGATTCCCTGTACTGTTTTTATACTAAGAAACTAACACACATTCTTCCAAAAAAAAAGAAACAAGCAAGAACAATTGGCTGAAGATGGGAAATGGTGCAATAAAATGGAAGAAAAGCACAAAACTGTTAATAAAAATGTTGAAAAAGCAATAAAATTTAAATGCTAATACAAGCAAGAAACCCACAGCCAATGATTTGAACATAGGAACTACATCACATAATTTTACGCAGCTCCTAAACTACTACAGTTCCTCAACCGCAGCTACATCACTGGAGCTCATCGTTGCGTTTCGAGTTTTCTTCCAAAACATGTTTCCAATGTCTTTTCCAGAAATTGACAACAAGGCACCCAATAATATGTTTCAATCTCAGAAATTTTGCTTCACATACGATCAGAACCTATCATCAAGCCTGCATAAAACTGCGTAATTGTGATGTTGCTTTTATACAGCAGCTCTACAAACAAAAAATATATATTTATATACTGTACTGTATATATAGTGCATTAGCGTAGCAGGGGATTATATAGAGAAATAAAGGGAGTTTCTCTATTCTCTCTATATCAAAAGTCCCACTTTGATTTGAACACCTCCCATATTTAAAAGCACTCTTGGAAGGCTCAACCAAAATAACTAGTCAACCAAAACGTACTTTTTGTATAATGTACAATACGGTAAAGTGCATTGTGTTTAATATGTAATATTTAATATCACATTCAAAACATGACATATACTGTAAATCATTTAATCAATCAATCAATCAATCAATCAATCAATCAATCAATCAATCAATCAATCATTATTTTATTAAAATCCTACTTATCCTAACAGTATCTGGTCAGGTCAACTGTTTGATGTTCATTTTAAAATTTTTGCTTTGATGTAACTACTGTACTTAAGTACCCCTTAATCTGTTCTCAAATTTGTCCTCAAATTAGCCCAGTGTCCTTAATTTTGATGTATTCCCCTAGATTTCCCTGAAACACCATACCTGACCTCTTTCTGTCCTATTTTTGTCCATGAGCCTAGCATTATCCTACACTACGTCATGCTAATACAATGCCATTATAGACACTCCACAATAGCAGTGATGTAAAAGGATTTAGACTGCCCCAGATCCAGAGCAGGGCTTTTCTGTGACGGCCTGTCCTAACACAAATAGCATTGCTGAGTCAGCAGCGCGCTAAAGCCAATCGCTTGTTTGGACAAAAGTCTGGAAATCCAGCAGCTGCCAGAAATTAATGATTTGGAAAGATGCTCACAATAGTGGGCAGAGAAACCCAGTCAAGGATATACATGCACATGGTCAATGGAATGAATCATTATCATAACTCTTCTGGCATCTAATTCATTAAATAACTACATAATGTAATAAAGATATCTGGAAAGTGGTGGTTTAAAACACTCTAATAGCCCGAGCCAGTCTTAGTGTCCCTGAGCGAACCGCAATTAATACGTGACACCAGCGTTCCTGCCCAGCGGCTTCCTGGTGTCTGGCTGCAGGTCAGAAAAATCACTCGTCCCTGATCTGGATTATGTCGTCCTGCATTGAGGTTTGAGCATCTACGGCATCCGTTTGGACACAGTGCTCATGGGTAATTACATGTTCATGGGACTTGGTTATGAAGAAGACAATTAGTGCTTGGCTTGGATCAATGGTGATTTGCAAACACCAGGGGACACTATATGCTGTTGAATCATTCATGTATTCATGTGTGCTGTTGATGAATGTCATCATGGAGAAGGTTGCATATGGTTCAGATTTGCTGAAGATTCAGGCCAAAATGTTTCTATATTTCATACGATGCTTGGAAAAACCAAGAAACAAAGAAAAAAAAAAGAACGAGTGCATAAGTCATCATATATGTACATACATGCAGAATACCTACATAAGCCTTCCATGATGAGGGACTTGCATCTTATTCCAAATGGTAAGATTGTCATAAGTTGTCATTACAACTTATTTTAGTTAAGAGTCGGAAAACAAACCTAATAATATAAAACTTCAGTGATCTTCAATGTTATAACCTTCCCTGTGTAACTGTTATGCAGCAGGCATGTCAATGTCATTTCAATACTTTTACACAATTCTAAGATAAATAAAATTTTCTTAATTGAAATCTACATATTTTAAATTTTCCATGTGGTCATACACTCAAAAATAATCTTCTGGCTAAGCACACTTCTGGTTTGTCATATGTCATATGTCATATACTAGTAATAATGCGACATAGCTTTATTTTTAAATAAGGTTGATCAAGAAATTGAACATTTTAAAAGAATCTTATAAAAACCTTGACATGAAATAATGGTGTGTAACACACTGTAGTGCAGAGATGATTATAACCATGGCAAGTTATTAAGCAGTAATAAGAGGGGTATGAATATTTCCTTTTACACTATGTCAGTTGGTTTAATAAATATTGTGAATTTCATCTATGACACCATGAATACTAAGGCTGTGTGTGGATTTAGTGTTGTGTACAGTACATACAGTACCTGAGGCATGATATACAGTCTATAAGCTGCATAAGTAGGTTGTTTAAATCTTATGTCAACAGACATTGATGTCAAACTTTAGAGCAGATGTAGCTTATTTAGAATAAGATCAAGACGGTTGGAATAAGGTGATATGGACGGTGTCACGAAAGGCTACGAAAGACAGTTCTACAAAGTAATATAACATTTATAACAATTAACAATTCTGAAAAGAAATTGTAGTGAATACAATATTTAATTCGCGTTGTATTGATGAGAACCACCTTCTCCACTAGGCTTTATTTCCTTTTCCGAGTTTCCAGTAACAGCCCCCTTTCTATTCCCTGATGCATCCACTCAGTGTCTCTCGCCATGTAATGCTGACTTTTCCTTTCGACACCGGCCGAGCCTCTAGCTCATCTGAGCGCAAACAGATCATGAACAAGGTCACCATGGCGATGACGGATGAAAGGGGTAAAAAAAAATATAAAAATTAAAAAGTCAGGCCTGGTGTAAACCAGGAAGTATTATTTTACACTTCCTTCATCCATCACTCAGAGTGAATGACTTTATTTTATTTCACTGATTTCCATCTGAAAAAAAAAAAAAGGGCAGAGGCAAAGAAATCCTTATGGATTTTATAAACAGCAAGCCCTGGAGCTGTTGCTTCATAATGAGTACAAATGATAACCTCAAAAAAACAAACAAACAAAAAAAAACACCTTGAGCCGCTACCGATTCACATCTTCTCCGCTGTGCCGCTTCCAGATGCGTCTTACCGTTTTACCGTTTTATGGAGGTGGCTTATGGGCCTTGTGGGAGATCTATTCTGCGCTGCAAATAAATCATATTTCAGAGCGTGTACCAACTTTATACCGAAGCTGGAAATAGGGCTTTAAGGGCCGATGAGTGATAGAATGTGGAAAAGAGCTTAGCTTAGCGTGCCAAACACAGCCGGAGTCAATAGCCCTTAAAGCAGGCGCTGGATAAACTCGTCCACTGAAGGTATTGGTTTCACAGACTCATCCCAGGTTAATTCAACCATACGCTGTTCGCCGCGCGCTGTGCTTCACAGCCGCTGGCGTGGGTGCAAAACAAGCCTTTAGATAAAGAGGCAGACACCGTGGCCCCACTCAATGTTTCCTTCATTCCAGGAGGAAATAAGAAGAAAGAACGAACGCTGAAGGTTACGAGTGGAACACGGACTCTATTAGAGGAAACAAAGTAAATAAGATGCTCTGGCTTCATTCAGACATAAACACTTTTATTACTCAGTGATACGGTGTAAATTGTAACTAAAGGTTACAAATATTTTACAAAGAGATATTAAGTTTTTTAGGCCATTATTGCAAACGTTCAACCTTAAACAAGTTTGCTTTGTATATCATAACATTCCTGTGTTCATAGCACTACATAAGACATTCATAAGTTCCATTTTATCAGTTCACTGTAAGGGTACTACACTGTTCGAAAACTCCTTAATAAACCCTTTACGATAACTGACATTAAGCTACATAATTATTATTTTTTTCTCCAAGAAATTCCATCAGTTGTACTAAAGATTGCTTTCATCTATTTGTGATGTCAAGAAGAAACAAGTCTTACACAAAGCTATATAAAGCCTCTGTCTTGTGACAATTGTTCAGGATTTCTGTACATTAGAATACCATTACAGTTGCCTCGTTTCATGGCAATCAGTTGCTCTTCTTTCTTTTTCATTTAGTATTATTACCTTCATGTGTCCATTTGTTACTTGTACCTAAAGGGCTGTGGGTTACTGATAAGAAAGTCGCCAGTTCAAGCCCCGGCTCGAACAGGCTTCCATTGTGGGCCCTGGAGCACACGGCCCTTAACCCGATCTGCCCCGAGGTGCCGTATCCTGGATACCCACTCACTCATCTTCTATACCGCTTTATCCTTGTATTCAGGGACACGGGGGCCTGGAGCCTATCTCAGTAGTCTTAGGGCACGAGGCGGGGTACAACCTGGACAGGGTACCAATCCATCGCAGGGCACACACTCACACACTTATTTACACACTACAGGTAATTTGAGAACACCAATTAGCCTAACCTGCATATCTTTGGACTGTGGGAGGAAACCGGAGTACCCGGAGGAAACCCACCAAGCACGGGGAGGATATGCAAACTCCATGCACACAGAGAGGGGAATTGATCCTGGCCGGGAATCGAACCTGGACACTGGTGGTGCAAGTGCTAACCACTACACCACCGTATCCTGGATACATGAAGAAAAAATTCCACTGTGCTCTAATGGACATGTGATAAATATCCAACATAACTACTGAGTCTGTTAGTTTAATGATGAAAAAATAAAAGACTTCTCAGATTAATTGCATTACAGTACATAACACACACAAAGTGCACACACCCTTTATAACTAGTATTAACATTACATAAGCAGATGTTTGTTAGTATTATTAATTTTTTTTGTTTGTTTTATTATTTTAAGTGTTATGGGGTTGAGTGGGGGGGGGGGGGAGGTGTACAGGTATGCATGCCACATTTATACCAGAGTGTTATAATGCTTTATAAGAATAGAATAGAATAGAATAGAATAGAATAGAATAGAATTATTCAACAAAATTAGCTGCTTTACACATATTACACAAGATCCACAAATTACACTTTATACACTTAACACACATTATGAAAGAAACAGTTACGCATATTGCACAAAAAAAAAGTTACATTTATTGCACTTTATCCATATTGTTCATATTGCACATAAAGTTACAAATATTACACAAGATTTTACGCATTTAATAGAAAGAGGGTTCTCCCAGATAATTTCACATGAACTTCACTAAAATGTCATAACAACCGTCCACTCATGGCAGCTGCTTGGTTTCTGTTGGTTATAATTATTTCCTACCTAATTGTCTCTCATGACAAAAACAAGAATCTTGACTTATACACTTTAAAACACTTTATAACACTCCATAACACATAGATAAACCCAGTTAAGGCTCAAAATGACATAAAATAACACTGACATAAAAAAAAAACAAAGACTGAAAATTGAAAGCAGTGAAACTTTCGTCTGTTTGTGGTGTCTAACGGACATAACGAGTCGCGTGACAAAGATTTTCCAGGTTTGTGTTTTTGCAGAGTTATAGCAGGTTTTCCCCCTCTTTCAAATAATTTTATTTCCAACGTATTGCTTTATTGCTGCACTCTTTTTAATAATAATAATAATAATAATAATAATAATAATAATAATAAAAATTAAAGCAGAAAATAATCTAAGCCAAGTCAGATCTGTAAAACTTTTGTTTTTCTTTAAACTTGCATCATTATTACAAACTCTTTTAAACAAAGCAAAGAAGGAAAAAAAAAAAGAACGGGAAAGAAAAGAAAGAAAAAAAGAGGAAAGAACTTCCTCAAAGCCACGCTAGCCCACCCATTAATTATAATCTTATGGAAATGGGGGTATTTCAGGCTTCTCCCTCCATCCCTAATTATTTCTGTTATTCCAATACTTCGATGTCCCATTTACACCGAGTCAGATCCCTATCACCCCTCCTCTCTCCTCTTCTTCTTCTTCTTCCTCTTCTGCACTTTCTTTAAGGCTTCCTCGCTCATGTAAGAAAAAAAAAAAAAAAACATAGACATGGTGGTTAATGCGAGGGAGGATCGGGATATTCACACTTATCCCCCCGTGTCCTGCATGTGTGTGTGTGTGTGTGTGTGTGTGTGTGTGTGTGTGTGCAAAGGATGTGTGTGTAATATGAGAAGATGTGTAACGCTGAACTGGACTCCTGTCAAATCTTACTGATGGATGTATTATTGAGAGAGAGAGAGAGAGAGAGAGAGAGAGAGTGAGAGAGAGAGAGATCACGTCCTGTTTTGTGTGACACTACAGTAAACTTGTGCAGCAGTAAATTATGGTCTGCATTTTCTTTTCTCTTTTTTTTCCTCCTCAAAATGCTGCCCATTATAGCAAAGAGAATAAAATAAAAAAGAGGGAAAAAAAAAAAACACACACATAGCAGGCAGATTTGCAGCGGCATAAAAATGCTTTCACGGAAATTAATGGAGATACTGCTGTATTTGCTGGACTTGACCATCTGGCTAAAGTCGAATAAGGAAAACACACACACACACACACACACACAGAAGGTGTTCTGTCTATTATTAATACCTGTGTCGTCTTGTATATGATTCAGTCCGATGCGATGCAAATGTTGCAAAACATGTTACACTGCGCTTGCCGTTTTATAATGTCTTTTTATAAATGTGTTCACAAACGCAACAAACCTGGCCGCTCAGCTCTCCAGGTGTTTGTTTGTTTGTTTTATTTTCTTCCTCCAATATATTGCGTACGCATGCCTGCCTGTACTCACATGACTGCACGCGCTTAAAATCAGGCATAAAAACCCAGTTAATGCCGCATGACTCCACGGCGTCTAGGGCGTCCTGGCACACGGGCAGAGTCTGACCGTAAAAGATGGCGCTCGGTAAAACCATCATCGCATATTTTCATAAAGATGAGCTACGAGGCCGCTCTCTGCTCCACGCCGCTTGCTTTATTAATGAGGGCCTGTCAGATCCGGGATGCTCTGCGTTTTCGCATATTAAAAAGCCTAAAAAATACAGAAGGGGGTGTGAGTGTGTGTGTGTGCATGTGTGTGTGTGTGTGTGTGTTTTATGACGCCGTCGGATAAATCACGGTAAAGTGTCCTCGTTCCTCACTCACTTTAAATCTTTATTGTAATCTTTTCTCAGCCCGTTTTGAGCCGAGAGAGAGGAGGACGGATTTCGCCAGTTTATGTTCAAATCTGCATTTTAATGTAAAGAAAAAAGAAAAAAAACAGAAGCAATGTTAGTGCGCTCACCGAAGCTGATTAGTTTCCCATCACTGCATGATTTGATGATCGACAACAGGTATAATGTTTAAACGTACAGTAGTAAAGAGGAACTTTTTTAATATACCGTTCACACTTCTTATACAGTATTTAATGCTATATTTAATGTTATATGCCAGCGTAGTGGTTAGCGCTGTCTCCTCGCACCTCCAGGGTCGAGGGTTCGATTCCCTCCTCGGGGTCTGTGTGCATGGAGTTCGCATGTTCTCCTCGTGCTTGGTGGGTTTCCTCCTGAAACTCCAGTTTCCTCCCACAGTCCGAAGACATGCATTGGTCTAATTGGTGTTCCCAAATTGCCCGTAGTGTCTAAAAAAGGGGAATAAATACAAATACAAATGGTCACCATTGGCCTCCACAGTCCATAGTTGGACTACAGAGGTTCCTAGATGGATGGATGAATATAAAAAAAAAAGTAAAAATATAAAAACCTGTAAATGTCAAAAAACTTGCAAAGTTCTGATACTGGAGACTCCTTCCTCTTTTCTTCCATAAAACAGAATACTCCAATAAATCAACTCATATTTATTCTATCTATTAAAATAAGAAATGTCAAAAGTTATCAGTCAAAAGTTTGAAAGTTCTAATTCTGATCTTTCCTGATTTTTATTTCTTTCTACACTATAAAGCAATGCTAAAGGCATCCAAAATACACAATACTCTCCTTTGTACAGTTGATATTGAGATGTGTCTGCTACTTAAGCTCTGTAAAGCCTTCATGTCTTAAAATAACAACTGACTGTCATTGTTGTGGCGGCACGGTGGTCTAGTGGTTAGCACTGTCGCCTTCCACCTCCAGAGTCTGGGAGTTTGCATGTTTCCCCCCTGTGTGTGGTGGGTTTCCTAAGGGTACTCCGGTTTCCTCCCACAGTCCAAATACAATATGTAGATTAAGTTAATTAGTGTCTGTTCATTGTGAATGAGTATATATGTGTGTGTGTGTGTGTGTGTGTGTGTGTGTGTGTGTGTGTGTGTGTGTGTGTGTGTGTGTGTGTGTGTGT
>JAQMYI010000038.1:30403757-30413885 GCA_030014275.1 Clariallabes melas
GGGCACAAGCATGAAAAAGCAACTCAACTGCTTTTTACGTCTCGGTGACATAAATCTATCCGTGTGTGTTTATGTGTGTGTGAGCATGAGTGTGTGTTGCTTTTATTTTCTCCTCTCCACTGTTGCACATGTTGGAAATGTAACCGGAATGAATTGAGAAATGAATCAAAAGTTGAGTTTCTGGTGTCTAGTGAGACCTCTGGAGAAACAGTCAGTCTGGATTATCTACAACAATATATATATATAATTTTTTCATGTACTAGACTTGGTCTGTCTCCATCCTGGAGTAATTAGAAAACTCTCACATCATATTGTAGGCCTTGTTTTTTCTGTCTTTATTTTTCTACAGGTTGCTCCGTCTCCGGCCCGAGACGACTGTGGGAACCAGATTGACACCCCAAAAAAATGATGAGATTGGAAAAAGGTACGAATTTACAAATTATTGCAAAGAAAAGGGAATACTTTTCAGAAATCAGCAGGCAGCGTCTCATTGTGAGTCACACTTGGGTCACGGTTGAGCCACACGAGACAATTAACGCACTGTGTTTCGATAGAAAATTCACCTGAGCTTCACATGTGGGTTTTTTTTTTTATATACACTTGTTAGGTTTCACACGTTTGTCACGTTTTCTTTTCACATGTAGTGCATATGCTTTTATTTCTCATGACTCACTTACTTTGTGTTGTGCTGGAATTTTCACATGTACCACACCCGATTTTATCACGCTATCTCGTTTCGTTCTACATATTCAGTATATGTTTTAAATGTTAATTGTTCTCATGCAGGACACACACACGCACACAAAAAAGTGTATATTTACTGTATATATATATATATATACTGTATATGTATATATATAATTTTCTCAATATTTCGACCCATTATTTAATTTTTCAGTAGGCATTTGATTTGTTAATGTTTTTTACATATTTCATGTCACATGATGATTCCTTTCCTTGCTATCACATGTTTATTTTCAGGGCACAATTTTCTTTAAATGCATGTTTTTGCTTTCCACATAATTGCATAAAACACTGCATGTGTGCATGTTTGATGTTTCATGTGACTGACATGATGCTCTATGTTGAAAGTACAATAAAACATACAACATTTAAAACTACAGTACTTACAACTCAAAAGAATGGAAAAGAACTTTCCCCGCTGAGCCGCCACTGCCTACCCGGTCTGTATCTGACATCTATTTCTCCTTAAACGAACACGTCCGTGTTTATTAGACCAAACCTGAAACTGAGACGCGGACAGAGGAGGAGACACGCTGAGCTTCGGCACTTGCTGCAAAATATCACCTACTTTATTCATTATTCTGCACTGTGACACTGAAATGTTATCACCAATTCAAATAACTCCTCTCTGACCCCGTCACTTGGCTGAATATTACATTGACTGCTTAATAGACCAACAGCAGCGTCAGGGTCAAGCTCACGTCTGTCCCAGCAGCTTTAAAAATAACTATAACCTTTACATTTGAATGGAAACATCAACGCTTTGAAATCTTACCTCTGTCTGTGTATCGTATGTGTGATTACAGTGCTTAAGAAAAGAAGAAGGAAAAAATATACTTTTGAGAAAAAAACCTGTTGGAAGCCACTCACTCACTCACTCACTCATCATCTATACATCTTTATCCTGTATACAGGGTCACAGGGGCCTGGAGCCCATCCCAGGAGACTAAAGTAATGAGGTGGGGTACACCCTGGTTGGGGTGCCAATCCATCGCAAGGTACACACACATATATTTTATATATAATTTGATAGATCGATCGATCGATAGATACTTTATTGATTCAGAAGAAATTTTTTCAAAAATCAACCCACCTAAAACCTGAGCCACCTGAACTACCACGCCCACATGGCCTAGTGATTTTCATAGTGATTTTAACATTTGACATTTTAGCAAAACTGCTTTAAAGAAATTATAGTTTATTTCAGTTTTTCGCTAATGAGCAAACAAAGGAAGGCAAAGAAAAACTCCCCGAGAAGTCATGAGGAAGGAAATATGAGAGGAACCGGACTCAAAAGGAAACCCATCCTCATTTGGGTGATAGCAGTAAGTCGGACCATAAATACATCCCTTCTATAACTTCTGGGTTGCAAGTGCAACTGTATAACAGGAAATGTGTCCATTTTATTGAGAGAGAGAGAGAGAGAGAGAGAGAGAGAGAGAGGAATCATGCTGATTCGATACAAGTTCTTTCGCTTGCTGTATTTTTTCTCAATATGACCGCCAAACTCCTGCTTCATTATATCACTGTTATTAATAAACATCACTATTAAAACAGAGAGAAGTGCTTAAACACTCTCAGAGTTTTGCAAGGTTTAAGTGACACAAGTTAAAGACTTTAATAACAAGCTGACCGACCAGAAGTGCGTGAATGAGTCAGTCGTTATTTCTCCGCTGACGTTAACATGAACAGAGATCAGCGGAGACGAGGAGGCGACGGAGACGAGGCTCGGGTTGAAACTCCATGAGCAACTGATAAGAGACCGGGACTGATGTAGATGGTGTTGATAATCAAAGTGAGAACTCATTTCCTCTTTGTAACTTCAAATTCTTCAGAATTTAGCAGTGATGCTTTCTCCTTTAGTAGATGAGTCTTGGAGTGAAATCATTCGATGATATTTCCTGCATTTCTTCTGTTGCCCTTAAAGCTCAGAGCATTTTAGCCATTATTTTAGTCATAGCTTTTCTTTTTTTTTTTTCTTTAATAAACATATATAGGGTTTAGGATTGTGTAGTATAGAGTGACGTACCTCCTTTTCAGCACTAAATAGACAATATGATAAATAGAATTTTATTTCATTTTAACCAACTATACAAACATGACTGAGTAAATGAATAAAAAAATGGGTCACAGGCAAAGAAACAGCACAGATACTGTACACGTGATCACCTGTTTTTATGGTTGTTTTTGGTTGTTTCCAGGAACAAAAAAATTCACGAAATGTACATATTCCGGTATAGTGGTAAAATGTACGTTATAAAATTAATAAATAACTTTTGTTCTACTTAACATCAGAAAACCCAAAAACACAGTTTTAATTCTGCAGCCTCCATATTTTTTAAATCTTCATTGTCCTATGCTGTGTTGCCGGCACATATCTGTGGCATTTGGGTTTAAAAAAATATATTTTAACAAGATAAAACTTTACTTGTGATTAAAAAAAAATTTTTAATTGCTTGATACAGAATATTAAAAGTAGATTTGATCAAAGGAAGTGTTTTAAATTTTTTATTTTATACCAGTAAACTTATAAAGAATCCTTAAAATTAATTTCTAAATTAAGTTTTAATTTTAGTTTTAGATTTCAGAATTAATTTTTTTAGAGGGAAGGACTTAATAAGTAGTTATAATTAGGGAAGTTGTTTTTGCCTGATGGAGCTTGGACATGACAAAATTATCAGGAAAGCAAAAGTAACCAGAACAATTATAATAATGGCTGGAATTGGAAAGTTTAACAGAAATTTATTAAAAAACTGATTTTCTCATATCTGTCTCAAATTAAGACATAGATTATTTTTTCAATGCATTTAAGAATTATTTATTTAATGTGCATACTCAAAATGGTTATTCTAAACACTAGTGGTGAGTTAATTCCCTCAATTCACGATTTGATTCAGTTTGCGATACTCAATTCACAATTTTTATTAATTTCTCAGAATATTTTAAGCAAAAAAATTTGAGACAGAAAAAAATTATTACTTAAAAAAGCCTCATTTTTATTCCTGAATTTGAAACAATGCGTTTAAAGCTAAATAAATAAAAAAATATATATTAACAACAACAGTTTAACATTGTAAACAACATTTTATACCATCCATCTGTCTAGTCTAGGAACCTCTGTAGGGACCGTGGAGGCCAACGGTGACTATTGTATTTATTAAAATTTTTACGACCATGGTAGGACCTTCAGTCAGCATTCACACACTCATTCACAATTTGGGAACACCCATTAGCCTAATCTGCATGCCTGTGGACTGTGGAAGGAAACCAAAGTACTGTACCAAAGTAGGAAACCCACCAAGCAACGAGGAGAACATGCAAACTCCATGAACACAGACCCCAAGACAGGAATCGAACCCGGACCCTGGAGGTGCAAGGCCAGTAGTGCATAACCACAACACCGTCAGGCAGCCTAAGGTGTAATACGACTTTACTATATCTTTAAAAATGCAATTTGATTAATAAACAATGTGTCTAAACCAAAAAGGAAAAAAAAAAAAAAGCATAACTGGAGCATAACGGGCTTTGTGTGAGGTATAGAGCTCCAAAGCTGGCTAAAATGATCGTGTTCTGCAGAATTCAGTGTAGTTTAACTACACTGGTCTTTGCACACTGGAGATATTCAGTAGTGTAAGAGATCTCACAGCCTCTCTATTAAAGAATGTGTTCATGTTAAAAATTATGCTCTCTACATGTATGTATTTAATGTTGTGTGCAGATTGGTATCTCTGCAACGTGCGGATTTGTCCGAGGGCTGATTTGCGTGATGTTAATTGCACATGCATGTAGGATGCACATTGTCACATATTTGAGATGCATTGTGCCATGACGTATCATTTTTGTTTAATAAAAATTTATTTGGAGTCTCTAATTTCAGTACATGGCTTATCAGGAACTGATTAAAAGGTTAAAAGGTTTAAAATCTTCAGACTTCTCCTTTAAGCTAAAATACGCATTCACAAAGACTGAAGTGAAATCGAATAAAGCTTGTACTCAGGCACGTTTAAAGATGTACGAGTGTGAGCACACGCCCTGAAATCTTCTGTGATGAATAGATCCTGAGCAACAAATGAACCCAAAACAATCACCACCTCCATTACACAAATAACTCACACCATTTCTCTCTCTCTCTCTCTCTCTCTCTCTCTCTCTCTCTCTCGCACCACATGAGACAGCTGTAAAAGTGGAAAGTGGAGGCATTTACCCACAGAACCCTTCTGCACGTTTAGCTGTCAGTTTTCACGTTAGCAGGTTGAGGGTCATTGGATTGAGATGGATTGGTACAGGCGTACGGGCTTCGACTCTCTGACCCCATCGTGTGCTTACTGACCTGCGCAGGGCATTTCTGACTCTGGCAGCGATCTGACACGCCTGTAAAGCCCGCGCTGTGTGAATTAATAATCCAGCTGCTGTTTCACAGGGTGTGTGTGTCTCTATAACTAAACCTCTCTTATAGGAAAAATAATCAATGATATGATATGCTGGTGTGAGGAAGCAGATTTACTGTTACCTGATTAACATGAATTATTTTAGGCTTATGTACAGTATTAGCACTGGCACTGTGCATCTTCAGGATTGGAGGTTTGAATCTTACCTCTGCTCCTCTGCTTTCTGTGCTTGGTGGGTTTTCTCTGGGTGCTCTGGTTTCCTCCAGAAGACATACAATGTACTGTAGGTTGATTGGTATTTCCAAATTGTCTGTAGTGTGCGCGTATGTTTGTGACCTGAAACGGTTTGGCATCCCTTAAAGGGGGTACCCCACCTTGTGTCATAAGTCTGAGCAGTATAGACAATGAATGAATCCATCATCCATCCATCTACTGTAGGAAGCTCTGTAGTCCAACTCAGAACCGTGCAGGCCAATGGTGAACAATGTATTTATCCCCATGTTTACAACCGTGGTAGGATCTCCGCTCAACATTCAGAAACTAGAGGCAATTTGGGAACGCCAATTAGCCTAATCTGCATGTCTTTGGACTGTGGGAGAAAATCCACTAAGCACATTAAGAAGATGCAAACTCTGGAGGTGAAAGGCGACAGTAGTAACCACTAAGCCATCGTGCCGCCTCAGTGGATCAATGGATGGAATATATAACTGGACAACATTTTACTTTGTATCTGTTATACTGTAGTTATAACTAGCAAGTGAAACATCTGTAAAAAAAAAAAAAAAAGTAAACATCTGTAAAAAAGTATTTGGCAGCATTAAACAGTCGTTCTTTCATTTGCATTTCTTTATTTTTTCTTTCTCTCTCTTAAACTCAGTTTCAAATTCTCCATGGTATGTTTAGGCACTTTAATGAAATAATTTCCAATTACTTATTTACATCATGTCATCTGGGATGCAACCAAAATCACTGATCATTCAGCTTCTATACAGTTCAGTGCTGTAAAAAAGTGTTTCCTGATTTATTTATTTTTATTTTTTATCACATTTAAATGATTCAGATCAACAAGAGTATATATATATATTTATTTATTTATTTTTAATGATAATTTTTCATTTACTAAGGGAAAAAAGCTGCCCAACCTGCTTGGCTTTATTATGTGGAAAAATTAATTGCCCCTAAACCATATATGTCACAGTCAGACCAGGCTCCGAACTCAATATAACACAGCACCCCTTATCACCCGAGTATTAATCAGCATCACCTGTCAGTAATCAAGCACGGCTCCTATCCTCGTCCATCCCAACCCAGCACTTCCATTTCTGGTAGAAGTAGATGCGTCAACCATCGGAGTCGTAGCCGTTCTCTCCCAACAGCAGGGAGAACCACCCACCTACCATCCCTGTGCTTACTTTTCCAGAAAGTTTAGCCCTACGTAGGTAAATTATGACATTGGAGACCGTGAGTTACTCGCGATAAAAAATGGCTTTAGAAGAATGGAGGCATTGGCTGGAGGGGGCAGCCAAATCATTTCTCGTACTCACCGATCACAAAAATCTACAATACTTAAGGGAATCAAAACGGCTTAATCCCCGACAAGCTAGATGGGCCCTGTTCTTCACCCGGTTCGATTTTAAGATCTCCTACTTACCGGGATCCAAGAACATTAAGGCAGATGCGCTGTCCCGCCTACACGTCCCAGCCGAATCCAATGAAATGCCTGTGGCCGTCCTCCCAGAAAAACTATTCGTTAACCCCATTCAATGGGAGAACCCGCCATTCCTCTCTGAACTGGCACCAGTACCTCCACCAGACTGTCCTTCACAACTCCGTTTTGTCTCCGTAGAAGACCGCAATCCCCTGATTCATTCCGTACATGTTTCCTTAGGTACCGGACACCCAGGAATGGACCGAACTCTCGCATTGTTACGAGACCGTTTCTGGTGGCCTCACATGGGACCGGATGTCAGACGGTACGTCCAGGGGTGTCAGAAGTGTGCCGTCTCCAGGACTCCTCGACACTTCCCTGCTGGGAAGATCGTTCCTCTACCTATTCCTCAACGACCATGGTCACATCTGGGCATACTGTAGATTTTCTCACAGACCTACCCGAGTCTGAAGGAAATACATGTGTACTGGTCACTGTAGACAGGTTCTCAAAGGGATGCCGCCTGATTCCCCTCAGGAACTTACCAACGGCCATGGTCCAGAGGCTCGTACACTGGGCACAATGCATGATGGGTGCATCGCTTCACCCTCACCCTTACATGCCCATCGCTCTGGAATAGGCTCAATCTGAACTCATCAGACCACATGACCTTTCTCCATTGCTCCAAAGTGCACTCTTTATGCTCCCTAGAAAACTGAAGAATTTTTTTTGTATTATTGAACTCACTCACTCACCAGAGTTTTTCACCACAATATGTCACTCAGAAATCAATGTTTTGTGCTGAGAAGACTTAGAAAGAATGCAATGCATGCAGTGCAGTGTTATAAACTCAGAATGCACTGATTGTGTTTTCAATTTTAGCCAGATTCCTTTGAATTCCTATAACTACTGTTCTTTTAACGATTCTGCCGGATGCCTTGTCTATACAGTAGGTGTTAGTCCTCTTTAGTACCTTGCATGCACTTTTATTCATGATTTAATATTCTCAGACTGTATTCTGCCTGTGAGATCTTCAGGTCTGTTGCTTTAGATTGTTCCAAGGTTTTGGTTAAAGCATAAGAATGCCTGTGTTTGCCCTGAGGCTTATTCCTGGACAACGGATCTGCTCTAACTGTTTCGGTTTTTGAGCAAATTTTTTATATCACTTTTATATTTGGATTTGTGTGGGTCTGGTTTTGTTTCATGCATTTCCCAACTTTTATTTCAGTCCATCCAGCTAAGAACCTCTGTAGTCCAACTAAGAACTGTGGAGTCCAGTGGTGTTCATGGTATTTACTCCCTTTTGTATGACAACATTCACACACACAATGGGCAATTTGGGAACGCCAATTAGCCTAATGTGCATGTTTTTGGACTGTGGGAGGAAACCCATCAAGCATGGGGAGAACATGCAAACGCCATGCACACAGACCCGATGCGGGAATCGAATCCAGGACCTGGAGGTGCGAGGCGACAGAGCTAACCACTACACCACAACCCTGCAGAATAAAGCTACAATTTACTTAATACTAAAATGTATCACTAAGCATAGGATAACAGGCATACCTATAAAAGTATGTGGATTCCATATTGATAGCTTTTGATATTGTGATGCTTAGTGATAGTAAAAATAATACTCATTATAATTTCAAAAACTGTATAACAATGAGCTTATTTAGTCCCATCTGTTTTCAAGCTTCCTTATTTATTATACTTCACACAGCAGTTAAGGTTAGGGTGATGGACGAGGTTAGAAGTTGCAGCATTTATTTCTACTTAAGGTTTCAATTTTCTCTCTGCTGCACAAGACTTTTCAGTATGCTGAATGGGTTTCCTAGATTTTAACATTCTGAAATGGACCTCTTAAAGGTTTCAGTACGCTGACGCACGTTTCAGCTCAGCCCTCAGTCCTGATACCTTGATTTAAGTTTGGATATTCAGACAGATAGGTCACTGAAGCATGGCAAGATGTACCATTAGTGTGAGAGTGTGAGGAATGCTGCATATATGTGTGTGTGTGTGTGTGTGTGGTGCTAGAGAGGCCACCGGGGAACAGTGAAGGCTGAAATTTCCTCTGCCGTTTTGATCAATCATTTGAGTGTGGCCCGGATGTAGTGACTTGCTGAATGTCAATAGCGCCGGTCAATAACCCCTCTGCTGTCTGATAGAGATAACTAATGGCAAAATCTTTTAATCGGCATTGTTAAACCTCATCTAACACCCTGCAGCTATCACTCAATCTCGACTAGTTAGAAGCATTTCCACTGCAGTGTGAATGGAAAGGAAACATAGCAGCATCATCTCATGCAATATTCATAATAATCAATCGAATGTCCGATAAAGATTCTAATTTATTTTTATGAAGTTGTAAGAAATGGTACGACTGTGAAACCTGATTATCTTCCTACACTTACCTTTTTGTTACTCATATGGTTTGCTTGTGCAAATAGATTAGATCAGTGATTCCCTGCCCAGGTCCTGGAGGAGCCGATTCCCACCACATTTTAGTGTTTTCTCTGCAGCTAGCACACATGATTTAACTAATCAGCTAAATAAGAACCTTTTCTGAATTCAAGACGGCATGGCAGCACAGGAAAAAAACTAAAATGTACAGTATGGCAGGAAAAGAGGAAGCCAAAAACAGAAAGAGGTAAATCAATCATACAATCAGCATAATACTGAGAAAAGACTGATCACAAATGAAAAAAAAAGATGTTAAAGGCATAAAGACAAACATTAAAATAAATATTAAATGCTCAGAAATGCAAATCATCCATCCACCCATCCATCCTCCATACAGCTTATCTTTGGGACTGGAGCCTTTCCCACAAAGCAGGGTACACCTCCTGGACAGAGTGCCAATCCATCGCAGGGTGCAAACACATACAAAAAAATCAGGTGCCAATTAGCCTAATCTGCCTGTCTTTGGACTGTGGGAGAAAACCGGAGTACCCAGAGGAAACTTACCAAGCACAGGGAGATCATGCAAACTCCATGTACACAGACTCAAAGAGGGAATCAAACACTCAACCTTGGAGAAAAAATAAGGGGTAATGGTGGAGACTGAACCTGGAAGATTGACAGAATGTCAAATAAAATTGTCATACTAATATACAGCACTGTACAAATGTCTTGAGCCATCCTTCCGTCCTTCATATTAAACTTAATTAAATAATATACACTCACCTAAAGGATTATTAGGAACGCCTGTTCAATTTCTCATTAATTAGATTAATTATCTAATCAACCAATCACATGGCAGTTGCTTCAGTGCATTTAGGGGTGTGGTCCTGGTCAAGACAATCTCCTGAACTCCAAACTGAATGTCAGAATGGGAAAGAAAGGTGA
>JAQMYI010000038.1:30461070-30474262 GCA_030014275.1 Clariallabes melas
TATATATATATATATATATATATATACACAGTTATTCTCCAAACTAAAATAGAAAATTCTTTAAAAGGAATAGAATGGCTGTGCTACAGTTGCATTAGCTGAATATTAAGATTCATATTCTGTTTAACTGAATCATTAATTTATTTATTTATTCAGGTTAGTGAAACATTGCATTTTAAAGAAACACTCATAAATAGAATCTGAGCTTTCAAAGAAATTATTCTGTCCTTTCTGGGAAGGGGAGGAGTGAATGATGAGCAGAGACGTGTGCGACGTTTCCGAATATGCTTGTCATGTTTCACCCGCCGGCACCCCAATTTTACTGGTTCCGGAAGCATGACTCTGTTCCACACCAGCCCACTATCCATGACACAACTTACTGTAATCTGATTCTTTACCTGACAGAAAAATAGCAAAGTACATCTCTTTCCTGTGTGATAAAAGAAAAATTGAACAGAGAAATCATGCAGCGTTTGGGTCGTCACGTCATTCGGCGCAGGAACTCAGAGACAGCGTTGCGTCTTTAATGACCTAGAATTTCTCATTCATGCTTGACCTCAGCTCGTGTCGTTCTGAAAAATGAACCACATTCTTTGATGTTGGAGATATTGTGAAAGTCCTTGAGCAGCACTTTAAAGCCACAGCCAATATCCTAGTTTCAGCAGCCTACTGGACCGATTCATACGTGACGAGGTGCGATTGCGGTGAAAGAGAGAGTACATTTAGTTCAGTGGAAGATATCAAAAAAAAAAAAAAAAAAAAAAAAAAGTAAAAAGCTTCAGAGTTTCAGAATGTGCAAATCTAAAGTATCTGCGTCATCTTGAAACAACATCTGAATAATAAATTCTCACTTGTTGTCATATTTTTTAATTATTCTTATTTATTTATTTATTTATAATAAATAAAACTGAGTAAGAAAAGTATATATATATATATCACATCTTCTATACCGCTTTATCATGTATTCAGGGTCACGGGGGGCCTGTAGCCTATCCCAGGAGGATTAGGGCACGAGGCGGGGTACACCCTGGACAATCCATCACAGGGCACACACACATGCACACACTCACACACTACTGGCAATTTTGGGGACGCCAATTAGCCTAACCTTCATTTCTTTGGACTGTGGGGATCAAACAGGAGTACCTGGAGGAAACCCACCAAGTACGGGGAGAACCTGCAAACTCCATGCACACTCCATCCCAATCGTCATTGACCTACTGTATGCTGAGTAGAAATCAGAGCTATGTTTAATAATATTGAAAGTAAGACACACACACACACACACACACAAACAATATGATGAGAACTTATAGGATTGGGACTAAACAGCTGTGTGTTCTTAAGAAAACCACTTGAAAAAAGGTTTCAGTTTGCTAGGAGGCATAAAGATTCTGAGGCATAAAGATTGGACTTCTGAGCCATGAAAAAGGTCATGTGACCTGAAGAGTCCAGATTGACCCTATTCCAGAGTGATGGGCGTGTCAGTGTAAGAAGGGAAGCGCATGAAGCGATGCACCATCATGTATAGTGTCCACTGTACAAGACCTCTGGAGACAGTGTTATGATCTGGGGTTGATCAGTTACTCCGGTCGAGACTCAGCAACGTTATGGGGCAATAAAATGAAGTCAGCTGACGACCTGAATGTACTGAATCACCAGAGTATCACATCTGTGGAGGTTTAAAGGAGGTAAAGTGTATTTTAAGTTTTCAGAACTAAAGAAGCGAAAAAAGGAATGTCTGTTTATAGCTGCTATAATGCAACCAATACCAGGAATAGTCACGTTTCCTGAACGTTCAGCAACTGTGGCAGGCAGCAGATTTCGGTCCACAAGCTAACAATCACAAGCATGGAACATTTACCCATGAGTCAACACTCTACTAAACTGTAATACAGTACACAGCCTTATTAATAACAACAGCATGCAGGTCAAGTATTGGTTAAGGGTTTCATATACGTAAAGTTCAACGTGACAAGGTGCAGCTGTGGGTGAAGTGAAAATACATGCAGTCGAGCAAAAGAGTTTCGCTGTAAGCAAAACACACATTCTTTATCATCTTGAATCATCACGGCAATCTGAATACATTTAACTTAAAATAACCGTCTGATGTTTTTGCAGCTTACCGGTTTGAATCAAAGTGTCAAGGCCCGAAAGAGGCTGTTAGATCAGTCTTGAGGACTCAAAACCTCCTGACTCTGTTTAACAGAATCACCACTAAGTGTTAAGTTAACTACGTACTTTAACTACTGTACAGACAGATACTGGTTGGTTTGCTTGTATTTGTTATTTGCTGATATTTGTTCGTTTACATGCAACAAAGTTGACGGTTAAAGGCCTGTAATTTGAACTTACAACCTTCCGATCACTAGAGCAGAAACGTAACCCAGAAAATGCGTGGGAACAAGACGGCAAGAAACACCACAATTTCACCACCTACGGCAAACTCGCTCGAGTCGACGTTGATCAGTTAGAAGGTTTCACACATTTTAGCACGTTATTATCATCAAGAATTACTCAACGTGCAAGCTTATCTGGACATGGTGGATTGCTTCGATACTCCTACGCTCAAACACACACACACACGCACACGCACACACACACCCATGCAGCAGACCATGCAAGCTTACAGTATGCAACTATCATTATTACTATTTAAAAACAAACAAACAAACAAACAAACAAACAAACAAACAAACAAACATTGTAATCACAATTTTAAAATATTTTATGCAACAATTAACTTTCATTTGGAAACAGCTCTACCTCTGAAACTGAAATGTGGAGCGATCATTTATCACGGAAGTCCACCAGCCACCTTGTCCATGTTCTTTCACATCCTGTAGTGTGCAAAAGTCTTGGCCCCCTCATTTCTTTACATCAACTTTAATAAAATAAAATAAAAAAAGAACCAGGAACAAATGTTTTACTGTTACAGGATACAAAGTGCCTAAAGATATAATTTAAAACTTGGTTGTTTTCCCCTCTTGCCCACTCAGCATTCAGCATCACCAGTGTACGAACCACCGGCCTGATCATCGGTCATGACTTTTTAAAATTTTGTATTTATTTTTCTTTATGTTCGAATGATTTATAGGTTTATGTGTGTTTTAACAAACAAAAAACATTCTTCTGAAACAGGGACTGGACTGACAAATGGGAGACAAAAACTTGCCAAAAATGAGAGTCAAAAAAGTCTTTCAGGATGCCGGGAGAACTATTCCTCAAGACTATATTAAAAATACAAGAAAGTCTCAAGACTTTTGCACAGTATTGTTTATACACCGAATGTCTTAAAATTTGTTGGCACAAGGAATTAACAGTAAAAGGACGCCGACCCCTCGGTATCTCTATGTTGTTGTCTTTTTTTTTTCCATCTCGGTGAAGATAAATGAGTAGTTTAACTGTATTATTTTATTTCTCTACGCTATTCTAGACTAGCCATAGGATTATGACCTCACTCTGGACATCCAAGTTTTTCCATGTAGAAACAGTGGAACTACAGTTAAAACAAAAAAAATCAACCTGGACCTTTTGAGTACAATGCATTGCAGGATTATTTTTTAATAACAGACTTCAACCAGGATTAGAAATTCCTAATTTTCCATTAGTAAGAACATCTCTTTTCATGCCCACATTGGGATTTCGGATCCCAGCACACGTCTGGTCTGTAATTACCTGCTGCTCCTTCATTGTTACATGATGAGGTGAGTTTCCACCAGTTCCTTTCGACACACTTTGGGGTATTATCATAAATACAGCACATTAACACTTGTTCTTCAACGTGTCAGGATATAAATTAAGTCTGCAGGTGTCCCGCCGAGGTTTTACCCCTGATACTAATTAAGGTGTGATAATTAGATTGGTTAAATTCAGTTCTTTCAGCCTGGCTGCCCCCCTTCACAATACAACAAGTATCGCAGACAAGTGCGGGGCTTAAGAGATACGACCTGATGTTACATCACAGACGGTGAGTCGAGCTGATAAAGTCATCTCGCTGCCATGAGGGAATCCCGGGATATGATTATGATTTCCCCACACGGCAGAGCTCATTCATCTGGTTCCAGTCGTTGCTGCTGGTTTGGGACTGAGAGGCAATATGGTTTGATGTTTGTGTTCTCTGTGTTTGACAGGAAAGATGGAGACTAGCAGGTATCTCCACAATGACCTTGACTGTACAAAGTAGTCAACAAAGTCATGTACATGTTTCAGAAGTCCAGAAACAAAAATGGTGGAAGTTGCTTGAACTGAATTCTGGAAAATGTTGTTTTGACTAAAACTGAGTTTTATTGTGAGTAATAGATTTTTTTTTCACATCCATCGATCCATCACGTACTGTATACTGCTAATTCTGTGTAGGGTCACATGAGGCCTGGAGACTACCCCAGGGAGATACACCCTAACACACTCAAGTACACACACAGAATCAGTCTAAACCACATGTATTTGGACTGTGGGAGGAAACCTGGAGTACCTGGAGGAAACCCATCGCCTACACAGATGGGTTTCAAACCCTCAACCATGGAAGTTTAATATAACAGTGCTAACCACTAAGCCACTGTGCTCCCTGTGTTTCCTGGACATCATCATCATCATCATCATTAACAGAACACAGAAGAGCACATACAGACTCATACAGGTACACCTCCATGTCTTTGGACTATGGAAGGCAACCCACATGAAACCGAACAAACACAGGGAGAGCATGTAAATTCCACACACACAGACCCAAGGACTTATATAACATCAGAGAATTTTCCAAAATTTGACCAAATAAAAAGACTGATGATGATGATGATGATGATTAAGAGTCATTTCCACTGTAAGCTTGTAATTCATTACAGTTTTCCAGTTTTACAGTAATGTCATTTTTCCATCAGTGGATAAGGTTATAAATGTAGATATAAATATGGTGTCTTAAATGAGGGAGAAAAAACCCTGGTACGTCCTGGTTGTCATATTGGATTTAAAATCCCAATGTCACCTTCCTGAACAACAAATATTAACCAACAGGGGGCAGAAAACATGTACACATGTATTTATTCATTTGTACGTGTTTGTATACAACAGAAATGTTTCTCAGAGGTCTTAGAAACGCTTGTATCAACATACAAATCTACAGCGACAAGGGTGAAGATAAACCCTCTGACCTGAAATACTCTCTCTGAGCTGAAAACGTGTTTGAGTCATGAAAACCTGCCATCAGTTTTATGTCATTTTTTACTTGTGTCTTATGAATATTTTTCATCATCTGAGCGGACGTGGTAAAGGGTGGTAAATTACCTTACTCAAGTGAAAGTGCAATTACTCATCTAAATACATCTTTTGGTTAAAGTTCAGCATCGTTTTTTTTTTTTTTTTTTTTTCACTGAAGTTGAAGTAGTTCAGTAGAAATTAAAAATACAAAGAAGATTTACAGCAGAAAAAAAGTGTTAATACCTGCCTCAATTTCATACTGTATCACTCACTGATTTCAGTAATAAATATAATTTTGTGACTTGAACCAAACTTGAACAAAAAGCTCAAGTAAAGTGCAGATAAATAATACGATTCTGAATTCTGCCTCCTTACTAATATCTGTAGGAAAAAGTTATATTTTTTGACATTTTATGAGAGGTATGAGTGGAACTTTGGATTGTGCAGAATAACAGAACATAGTTATGAGAGTAAAAACTCCCTTTATGTCTCTATATAATCCTCTGCTACACTAACGCACCTATCCCAGTGTTCCACTAGTGCTTGGACACCATCAAGGTAGAAAGTTTTCTCAGTACGCTGGAGCCATGATTGGACTCGTGATTGCTTTATGTCTGAAATACCGGCCTCCCAGGAACTCCTTTAATGTTCGCCCAAACATGTGGAAGTAACCTGCAGCGAGGTCAGGACTGTGCGGGGGATGAGGCGATAACTCTCATCCGAGTTCTTTTAACGTGCAAGTGGTGCGGTGGACGGCCTGATCGTGGCTTGGTCGTACTGCGGAAACGTTCTACCTTGATGGTGTCCAAGCACTACTGAAACACTGGGATAAATGCATTAATGTACTTTAGGAGGGGATCATATACAGTAGAGAAATCACTGTGATACACACTGTGGGTTGAAGCAAACCAACCAGCTGAGGCTTGCAGGATCCTGGAGGCCTCAGAACAGTCGTTAATCAGGTCTGAGGTCCGAAAGTGTAGCCAAGAGAGCATCCATTAGCAGCACATGGGCAAAGTCTTCATCGGTTTCAGCACAGTGGGAATGGGAGGGTAATTCGGGCAAGTTGGGATGTACTGTATGGGGTTCTAGCCTCTAAGTAGATTTCTTTATTATAAGAATCAGAGTGTGTATATATTTTATATTTATATGAACAAGCAGTGCTTTAACATTTAGTTTTTAAAGTAATTTTGTATGTTTGAAGATAACTCTGGTCTGGTTATGTACTCCACTTCATCACACCACCATCATGAGCTACTATCATATGTTACAATTTTATCTTAAATAAATATAATTAAGTATTGTTTTAGAATAATAAATGCAGTAAAATGTAGTATGTTTGAGTACAATGATTATACATGCATGAAGAAATAAATCATTTGCACAATTAATCAGCGTGTGCGTATGTGTATCAGTGTGTGTGTGTGTGTGTGTGTGTGTATCTATGTGTGTGTGTAAAGGCATTGTTACCACTAATTGCCCTCTCACTACCCACATTATCAGTGTGTGTGCAGGGACTCTGCCGGTTCCTGGCTTTCTCTCCATGGAAAATGATAACCTGCCTCGACCCCCAGGACAAGCCTGCGGTATAGGGATGCCTGGAAGGAGTGTGTGCCTCTCAGGGCTCATTGCTGGGGGATGGGGAACTCTGGAGCGCTGCGGTACACACACATCCGGCTTCATGGCCTTGAGCAGAGAAGTTCCTTGTGAACAAATAAAAAAGACTTGCAGCCAGGAAGCCTTAATCGCTGTGGCCTCCATTAGAGTAATTAGAGCTGACAGACACATGGGCTCTGAATGTGTCAGTGTGTGCATGTGTGTGTGTGTGTCAGTGTGTGTCTTGCTTTCTTTCATATTCACTATGTGGATCCAGTGAAACTCGGAGTGCACCACTGAAAGGCTTTATACTAAACCTCCAGTCAGAAATGAACCTCAGTGATAAGGAATTTTTGGCACATTTGGACATCTTCAAAGCAAAAAGTTTCAGGAAACAGATTGTTAAATAACCTCTTCAGTCTTCCATACTGTAGTTCATTGGGAAATCACTGAACCTGAACTCAATAGTGTCGCATGGGAATGGAGATGGACACCTGCAAGGCCAGCTCTGAGCCACACTGCCCACATTGCCCTTCCCGTTCAAACCTGTTGGAGTTCTTCCAGTCAGCTGTGCCAATGGCAAAACACCTAATATCACAGCCATGGCACATTTAAAAGGGATGTCAGTTTTTGGTTGGAACTTTCTGGCAACTCATGGTCAAAACTTCTAAACTTCTAGAGTCACCTTCTAATTCAATGTTTTTCTGTTTAGTGATTTATATTTTAAATTCAAGTCCAATACTGGAGATCTCAAAACTTTGATATAGCACATATCCATCCATCCATCCATCTAGGAACGTCTGTAGTCCAACCAGGGACCGTGGAGACCAGGGGTGACCATTGGAGGCAACGGGAGGAAACCAGAGAACCTGAAGGAATTACACATATGGCATTAAGGTAATTAAGTAAAAACAACCTGAAAAACAACATTCACAGTTATTTTAAGACATGAAGTTCAGCTGATCTGGAACAGTTCTTAAACAGTATTGTGTCAACTGTATTTGCAAAACCCATCGAGCTCCTGATGAATCTGTCTCTCATGAAGACCTTCCCAGGAAAGCAAGACCAAAACTGACCTTTGCTGCAGAGGAGACGTTCATTTAGAGTCACCAGCCTCAGAAATCACCAATTAACAACCAGCATCTCAGATTAGAGCCGTTATGAAGCTTTACAGAGCAGAAGTAGCAGATACAGTACATCTCAGTATCAACTGTTGATTATTGAGGAGATTATTGTATCTCAGGAAAGACTATGGAAGTTGACAGTGTGTCCAAATCTTTGGCTGGCAGTGTATTTGAGTATTTGCACTTTGCTACAGTACATAAGTATTATTTTATATTTTTTACTCAGCGACAATTGTGTAGAAATTCTTTACTTCCTTAAAATCCTTAAAATCATTTGAATATATTTCCACTGAATGTGGTTGTTACTCATTCCATTTTGCCTTGTCAACTCAAATTTGCCCTATGAAAAACATGTTTTTTTTTTCTTTTTTTTGAAAAGCAGCAATGTTGTTGTTTATGTTATTATCAACAAGATTATTTGCTTTCCTACACTGACCAAACTGAGACAAGCACTTTTACTGCCAGGACTGATGACAGCCCATGGGTCAAGATTGATCAGCACTTCTGCATTAGGCCAATGGAAAGGTCAAGGTCAAACCTTAGGGTGACCCTCGGTATGTTTTGTTCCACCAAATTCAAGTTATAGGAGACACTCCTACCTACAGAATGTACAGTACACATACTGTATAGTACATTATATAGTGGGTAACCACAGGAGGACAAAAGGAACACTGTGGGACCACTATTCTTGGCCATGTTTTGACATACAATACAAGCCACGACACAAACGTTTTTGTCTTCAGCTGAACCAAAGGACTCCTGTTTGATATTTCTTTTAAAACCATCTGCATGGATTACTTGTTCAGCCTGAGTTATCGGGGTGGTACTAATCATCCAGTGCACTCTCCAGCACTTCTACCGCTGCCAATCAAATGAAATGCCGTCTTGATCCTGTAGTCACCATGATCTGTAACCTGGCCATAACCATGTGTGGTCCAGTGTTAAAAACAGTGGTGACAGTGAGGAGCTTTCCTAATCCAAGATTCTCCATCATGCAGTACGTACATCTGATACAGAAGGCTAGATAAGCTGAAATGTGGTCTAAAAGTATATCATTAATTTTTGAAGGTCCTAACCTCAGACCCTTTGCTCATAACCTTGGACTGTTATAAGATTTTCCAAGAGTGGTGCCTGCCCCAACAGGTTGGCAAAAGCTGAGGTATGTGGTAGTAGAACAAGAAGCACAAGTCAACATGGTACATTGACCTACGCCATTGCTCATGCATGCCTCGTGTGGATGACTAGGGTAATTTTAATCAAAGCGCCAATATTATTGTAGGCATCCATTGCAACAAATGCACATTCCATTGGTTAAATACAAGTGTCTACAGGTACAGTAGCAAGCAAGTTTCTCCAGCTGGCAATGGAGGTAGAAAGATATAAAGCGAAACCATGCCAGTGGTACAAGGACAGAAGGCGCCATATCTGCTTTCTCCCATGTTTGTTGTCTTTTTTTATCCCCAACAGATTTGCCTAAGGTGCTTGGTGTGCCTGTCTCTGGCTTCATTATGGACTTTATCAGTTACGGCTTGCCACTTTAAGTTTTTAGAAGCACACCCTTGTCACTGGCTCAGGGCCTGTGTCTGTGTTATGACTTGATGCAGTGCCCAAGAGCTTACTGCATCACACCAGGCAATCTCCCTCAAGAAACTCTCCTTTATTGTTTTTTTTATTTATTTTTTTTTATCACACTTTACAGTGTTCTTTTAATGAATCACCCTAGAGGCCAATACATGGCACATTTCACATCTGTTTGATTAAACTTCAATCGAGATTTTAAACAGAAATCGATAAAGAGGTGCCTATTTATACATGTTCATTGCAAATCAACCACAAAGTAAAGTATGTCAGAATAAACTGTTTCAATTGCTAATATTTATTTCGCGTTCAGAATAGCTCTTATTGGTGCACTGGTGCTGTTTTGCAAGTCTGGTTGAGCTTTTATTGTGGTTGTAAATATCATGAATGGTAAACCCCCCCCCCCCTGTGCCTTTTACTGATGGATTTTTTTTTTTTTAGGAAGCAATGTGCAAATGTTGCATATTTGTATATCTACAGAGCCCATTTTAATTCTGAGCAATTTCCCGAGCAGCTCAACGTCTTAAGGCCCTCTGGAGAGTCATCTCATGGGCATCGTGGGTAAGTCCTCTTTTTTTTTTATCTCTTAAACATTTTCCCTTCTGCCCTCTGCCATTCTCCGACAACTGATTTACATCCAGCACGAGGCAGGAGAGACAGTTGAGATTTCAGGAAGTCATAAAAAAATAGGAAAAACAAAAACCCTGAGGGCAATGCACAGAAAGCTTTAATGCTGCTGTGTTTATAGTTTTTATTGTAGTTTGCTGTCTTTGTGTGTGTATGTGTGTGTGTGTGAATGAGTGTGTGAGTGTGTGTTTCTGATCTGCTTGGCACCGACAGTCTCTCTGAGGCTTTCCTGAGCTGGCTCTTATGCAGTTTCACTGTTGAACTTTCAGTGATTGCTGTTTAACTGGCTAATTAGACACAAGGCATGTGTGTAATGACAAGTTCAAGCTAATTACACTGGGCAAAGTGTCTATGTGTAAGAATATGATAATTAATTTTCTTCTGAGACACCATTTTAAGAAGCTTGAACTTTATAAAGATAAGAACAAAAACATTCCTGAATTAAACGACACTATTAGAACCTCACAGCTGCCATAAGACGTGATTTAGACTAACTTGATTCATCCTGAGGCTTTTCTACTGTTTCGGATTAGTTGGCAGTGAGGTTTCTATGCCACATTGCTACCTTTCTTTGACACTCTCTAGCAATTGTTTTTTTTATTGTACTACAAACAAGCTCATAGATGTTGAACAACAGTTACTTTTACTGTAATTACTGCAACGCAGAAACACGTGAAGACATCGGAGGAGACAGGGAGTATGACGTTCAAATGAAATCAAAAATAGAATTGTAGGGGAAGTCGGAAAAGCGATGTTACGAGGTGGACCAGTCAAAGTTGTTGAGGTTCTCGTCGCTACATCATGTTACATTTCTGGTGAGTTAAGTCTGGAAACAGACTTGATGCATAAGCATAAATCAGCCATTACTGTCTATATTTAACAGATAATCTCACCTGGAAACTTACTGCTTAAATTTGCACCTAAGAACTGCTGCTGTAATCATAAGGATGGTCAGGTGCTCATCTTACAAATCCTAGATCCTAACATTCTTTTAAGATTCCATTATGATTCAATTGTACCTTACAGCATAGGGAATAGTTTTTTTCTCCACATCTGCCGGTTAGGAAGCTGGGGTCAGAGTGCAGGGTCAACCAGGATACAGCTCTCCTGGAACAGATAGTGTTAATGACCTTGCTCAAGGGCTCAACAGTATCATCTTGGTGGTGCTGAAGCTTGAACCCCTGACCTTCCGATCAGTAACCAAGAGTCTTAACCTCTTCACCCACCACTGCCCTACGTGAGGATTAATTTAGGATGGGGGTGGGGTCCAGGAGGTTCTCCCTAAACTGAGATTCTCCAGGGTGGGATGTCTGTGATCAGTAACCTAGAGACTTAACCTTCGAACTTTCACTGCCGCAAGAGTCCTACTGTACATCCTACTGGGACTCAAACCCAGGACCTCCTGATTACTAGACAGGCGCTTTAAACACCTGTAGTACTTTTTGTTTTTACCCTCTTTCACCTGTCTACTGTAAAAACTTTCAATCTCACTATCAGGTCTCAACCAGAAGCACACAAGGTCCCTTTTAGTCTGTTTTTTTTTTTTTTCTGTTATCCCAGGGAGTTGTTTCTTGCCACTGTTGACTTTGGCTTCCTCATTAGGGACCTAAATCTCCATCTGGATTTCTGTAAAGCTGCATCATGAGTCATAAGTCTACTGTAAAAAGCACCATTGAAATAAATTGAACCATTAGATTCAGTAATTACCTGAAGTGTACTGTTCATGGCGACTCCAGCTCGTCTCTTATTATCGTGCTTTGTCTATGTGTTGCTCTCCCAACTAAAAGATGTATACTTTGCTATCAAAGAAAAGAAATCCCAAAGAACTTTTTTAAAGAAATGCACATAGTTCTCAGTAATCACTCCACTTTTCTTCGTCCGCTCTAATGGGAATATGAGGCTGAAAATATAGGCAGCCAGAGCTTCTCTTGTCTATATCTTTTTTGTTCAGCACTTCATCCTGGCCTTTATGTTTTTAGGGCTTTAGATTCAAACAGTTACTATAACATTCTTGCAAGGTAATGAGGCACAGTTGCTAATGTGGCTTTGCTGTTGTTGGGAGTGCTTTGCTCCTTTTTTCCCATTCTCGCTTCCTGTAGGCTTTATTGAGGCACAGTTTTCCACTTAAAGGCTGTTGAAACAGTTTTTACAAAGAGATATTTTTTTTAAAGAAAGATTAGAAGTGAATTCACATCTACTGCCAACTTCACAATTACTGGCTTTCAACACAAAATCTAAGAAGAAGCAGTAGACAACACAAATCATTTCTCCAGCACCACCATCATGGATTTGGGTCTTTTCCTTGTATGCAGTCTCATTTTTCTGCCAAAACGCATGCCAGTGATGTGGTTTTATTTGAGCACAAAATAAGGTCCAAAATGTTGCTCAAATCAGGTTTGGTGATGTTCAGGGGGGTGCGTTTGAGGAGCTTTCCCACTCTGATGGTTTCTTTCGTGCAAACCACTTGTTGTTATGAATCTTGTGGTGTGTAATGGTTGATATTGAAACTTGTTAAACCCATGAAATTAAAATACGCAATTTTGGAACTGTCATTGTTGGGTCTGTCATTGCCTAACTTATTATTCTCCACACTTTTTTTTTGATAGACTGTTTTCAATGCAACTATTCTGCACGTACAAGGAACATTCAATTCAAACCTGGATCAATTTCTCGTGACTGAGGCATAAAAGCAGCTGACATTTACAAAAGAACGGTGATGAGACTCTTAGTCGCAGTAAAACATTTGAGCGGTGCAAACGTTTTAAAGAAGGCCATGCATCCGTGAATAATGATCCCGGAAGAGGTAGCTCGGAGCCCACTGCAGCTGTTCCTGTGAACATTCAGTGAGTGGAATGCCTGATCCTTGAAAACTGACGTAAAAGTCTTTGGCAACTTGTGGAAGAGACACATCTGTCTGTAGGAACGGTACACACAATCATTCACCAACACCACTTGCACATGGCAGAAACTCGGCTCGGCGCATATCCCTGTACAGTCCTGAGCTCACCAAGCCATTTCCACATGTTTGGCCCATTAAAAGAGTTCCTGGGAGGCCAGCGTTTCAGATGGCT
>JAQMYI010000038.1:30496972-30509002 GCA_030014275.1 Clariallabes melas
TATATATACAGTATTTTTTAAAAGCTTGATTAAATAATGTTTAAGTAGAAAAGCTTAAAACACAACCAAGCCAGATGATATGGATTTGGCCCTCTTCCCCAATCAATAGTATAGAATATAGCTGTGGTGTTTCACAGGCTTTGGGCAAGGAGCAGGTTAAGTGCATTGGGGACGTGGCTGGTGCAGGAGATGGGTTAATCCTTGGCTTGTGTAAGACAGAACCCATTAAAAGCTTGGAAGGCCTGGGGTGGTGTGCACACCGAGATCTTAAGAGCAGTAGGAAGTATTAAAATGTCGATAGTTTAATGAGAGCTGTCGGACGCCGGGGTCCTGCAGGCAGCTCCGCTTTGTACCTCACCTCGCATATGGGCTCCTAAAACGCATACTACACCCACTGTCTGCAAATAAAACAGGTTACACACCTTTTAGATCAATTCAGAAATCTACTGGAGGTCTATTGCGTTCCAAACAGTAGCCAGACTTAAGAGTCTTAAGAATGATTCATGGAAAAACTACCATGATGTTATATAATTTAAAAGAACACATTTTATAACTTTTTAACAACCTTAAATCAGCTTTAAATATTTTCATACCATAACCCTTTCAAAAGAGAGGGGACTTGTGGCAAAAAGAACCTAAAAAGGTACAAAAAAAAGAACTGAGAATGAGTAAAAGGAGCTGGGGCATTGATCGAGATTCAGGGCCCCTAAAAATATTTCTTAACCTGGACACACCAATCTTAACAAAGCCAAACATTTTTAAATAAAAATAACCTTAACGGGCCCCTGTCAATCAGAAGCCCTTGGAATTATCCTTAAAGTCACCTCCACCACTCCTGAAAAGTAGTCTGTCCTCTTCTTCCCACTGCAGGGACTCAGTTTTATTTATTTTTAACCAAGAGTTTAAGTCCTTTACTAACCTGTTTTGACTATAATAGCCTCAGTCAATCAGTGACATGGAAAAGGCCATGGGCTGGCAGTGTGGAAGACTATACTAACTACGATGACTAGAGCATGATCTAGATGGAACCAGGGGCTTGTTAGTCTCAGGATAAAAGGTCAAGGAATTTGTGGGTCTCAAGATGACAGAAGTTAGAGCTTGTAGCCCTCAAGATGGGAGGAGTAGGATGTTATGGGCCTCATAATACTTAGACTCCAAGACTGTTTGTGTCAGGAGATCAGGGAGGAGCTTAGTAGTAGTAGAGGAGGAGGGAGAGGAGGATCAAAGTGGTACCAGAAACCAGGTACCAGGCATCTGGAGATTGTTGTACGTGTGTGGGCTTTTGTAACGGCAGGTATAGTAGCTCTTAGACCTTGGAATAGCAGGAGTAAGTTCCAGAAGCTGGTAAGTGGGAGTGTGTAGATGTCAGGATGGCAACAGCAGAATCTGCGCAATAGCAGGAAATTGTGATGCAAAAGAATTTAGATGGAAAGGGATCTTGTAGTTCTTGCAAGTTTTAAAATGAAAGGAGTGAAGATCTTGAGATTTTTACCCCACGATTAGATTAGTTAGAGTTGTGGACAAAAGACACAGCCGCTTAGTCATTAACTTTTGTGCTCATACTGTAGTATGAAACTAAAAGAGAAAATCAGTGGGGCCTACAGTCATGAGGGACCACTGGGAAGTTTCTATTTCATCATCAATAAACAAAAAAAAAAGATCTGCTTATAATAAAATGTTGACTGCTTGGATATCTTTAAAACCATGAAAATTATGTTTTAAGACATCTGTTTTTATTTGGATTGATTTAAAGACTTGGCCATCCATTCTACATAATCCTAATACATCTAGGTCACCAAGAGACCTGGGCAATTTCATGTCATCTGGATGATATCATGAGAATAGATGTAAACCTTACTATAGAGTTATTAAAACAATACGTTTAACAAAGGAAGGATAAGATACCCAGTACCGAACCATGTGGCACATCATAAAGTGTTTCAAGTGAGAAAGGTCCCCATTTATACTTATTAAAACAAAACCATGCTCTATTAACCCACAAAACTCAGTACCATTTTTACCCTCATTATTCTGTAGAAACTTACTGAAGAAATTCTACACAGAACTTTGAGTCATGGAATTAACATAATTGAGGTAGGATGAACAGACCTATTTTCTCCTATCTCATTCTCTCTCATCTGATAATATTTTACACTCATATCTTTACTTGTAGAAAAAAAAATCCCTTCTTGCAAGAGAGTTTCTGCACAGCAGCGCTGCCTGCAAAGCAAAGGATTGCCATGTTGATTAAACTCAAACAGTTTAATGAGATGTCTGGTCGAGGCTTTGGTTTTGTCATTAATAAACAATTAATAACAGTGCTTACTTTGCTCACATCTATTTAAAGCTTTCACACCACAAATACGGACGTGCATGATTAATGCAGCTCGAGTTATCTCAGTCACGAGCGGCTGTACTTCCTCTTCGCTTTAACACCCACAATGCTAGTGTGGTTAAGAGAAAGTGGGTGTGCAGGTTGTGACACTTACAGAAACACACCAAAATGGCCAAAAAAAGCATGTTTTCTAGGAAATATACGTTAAACCTCTAACATAATACAGCAGCATCAGCAACAAAAAAAAAAAATTTAAGACAATCAAAGAACTGCAAATGTTTAGACGATGGCAACAGAATGTAATTTAAGACTATGTATGAAGTATGATTAGTGCCACAGTACAATTTTTATTTTTTTTGCATCATTTGCAATAACTATGTTTATCTCATTCAACATAGACTGACCTTATTATAGCTTTGAATTCAGTAACTTTAGAACATTTTGTTGCCTCTACTGTTGCCTCATACCTTCAGGGCTGAGGTTTGAATCTGGCCTTTGGTCTGTGTGTGTGGAGTTTGCATGTTCTCCCTGTGCATGATGGGTTTTCTCCAGGTACTCCAGTTTCCTCCAACAATCCAGAGACACGTGGTGAAGGCTGACTGGCATTTCTACAATGCCTGAATTGTATGATTGGATGTCTGCTTGTGCCCTGTTATGGGTTGGCACCATCATCCAGGAAGTCACCTTGCTTGTGTCATGATTTCCATAGGATAGGGTACAGGCCCCCCTTGACTCATCACATGGTTGGATGGTTGGATGGATGGATGGATGGATGGATGGATGGATGGATGGATGGATGGATGGATGGACGGATGGATGGCACTTTCTATTTCTATAGAAATAGGCCTTTTAACTAATCAGGAATCTTCTCTATAATAAGGCAGTCCTCCATGTCTATCAACTATTTATTAATGGTGATCCCAAGAAATATTACGCATTGGATTCATTCATTGGCACATCTTTTTTACTCCAGTAAAAAATGTGCATGTATTTTGTTTTAAATATGATAACAAGTATCGCACAGAACAGCATTTCCTGGTGGAGGTTTACTTGGGAGTCCTTCGATTGGTGGTGGTACTGGATGTGTTTTGTAGTTAGTTTTTGATGGTGTGTATAATGCGAGCAAGGTTCTAAAAGAAAAACAAAATCATAGGAACCAGAAAGGCTGCTCAGGAATGGTCTCAAGTAGCAACACTTTTAAGTCTGGAACCATTACCTTTCGTAGGAATCCTTGAGGAACCATTTCTTTTAAGTGAGAATGTCCAGAGAGGTGATCACAAAGACGCAAAATTCTAAAAATAGGAAGTGGCAGAAAGTGAGGGTACAGGGCAGAAAGAGAAGAAGAAAGTGAGAAAGGCAGTGCACTAATGACTTCACAGCCCATTAGTCGCTAAGGCTGATACGCTACACCTCATTACTCCCCCAGCGCACTCGAGCATTAACACACGAATCCATCCGCTTGGCCAGACCTGTCCTTTCACTCCACGATAACTCTCCCTCTCATCGACGTTCACGAGCACGTTTCAGCGTGAAAGGACGTCTTTTTTTTTTTATCACTGAGTACACCTCGGATTCGATTAGCCTTCGTGGGAATGAGACAAATTCACATTTCTCAGCATACCATAAAGTAAAAAAAAAATAAATAAAAAAAAATCGAAAAGGAATTGAAGCTGTAAAGGATCTCATTTAGAGATCGAGTGGTGATTTGAAAGATGGAGGAACACCCAGGTTTATGAGGACATTTCAATTTGGTCAGTCAACCAGCGAGAGCATTACATAAAAGTCTAGGGTGGGAGGGGTGGGGGGTAAAGATGTATCTAGGGGGGAAAAAAAAAATTAAGATGGTTCCAATGGAAATGGCAGCAGTGAATCAACACACTGGCCGGGAGCCACTGGGACATTCACGGCGTCGGCTAAACACTGGCCATTGGCCATTGTCACACACCTCATTTATGCACACACACACACACAAACACACACACACACACACACTAGCTGTATTAGCAAACATTGCAGCAGAGCTGTGGGGGTTTCCAAGCCCGTGCTCATCCAAATAGTCGAGTCAATTGCTTTCAAATTTGGGTAATTATGAAAATGAACAGCACGTTTAAAAATTTACGGAGATGTAATATTATTACTCTTTCACCACATGGTGCTGTGAAAGCCCAAGTGGAATTCGCTAATTACACTCCCTTTTTTCGTGCTTTGTGCTTTTATATTCGGATGTAGAGGTGCATCGATACTAATCCTGTTACCAGGCATCCATCTGATCCCACGCTCACTTACTTATACTTGCTCCATATCATATAGACAGTACGACGTGATACTATGTGACATAAGCCTAATGTATGGTTTCCATGCTAATACCCAAACGGCACAAAATGACAGTGATTTCGAGGTGTTTCATGATGAATTATAGCACTCAAGTCAAGGCAGACTGCAAACTGTGCTCAGTATACTGTAGGAAGCGCAGCATTTTACTAAAATATGAACGATTAAATATAACATTTACTTTGGATTGGGTGTACCCTGCCTTGTGCCCTAAGCCTCCTGGGATAGGCTCCAGGTCCCCGCGACCCTGAATAGAGGATAAAGCGGTATAGAAGATGACTGACTAACTGACTGTTTGAGGAAACTGGAGTACCTGGAGGAAACCTCCAAGCACAGGGAGAACATGTAAACTCCACACACACACTCTCAGACATACAGTATTGTACATATACCGATGGAATCAAAACCTCAACCCCGGAGATGTGAAGCCACAGTGCTGACATGCTGCCGTTTTTGTTCAATCCAATTTAGCATCATATAAAATCAGCACGCTAATATAAAAAAAAAAAACTTGCATAGATGCCAAAATGCAACATACACACATACTGTACATGTGACCGTGTGACCAAACTTTTTTGCATTTTGTGAAAGATTTAATGAAGACGTAACACCATGGCTCCCAATAATGTCAGCAGGGACGGTTGCAAGAAGTAAAGGGAGCCGCTTTCAGTTTGTTTTTTAAAGCAGCCGGTGCCAAGAGGAATCATAAATTTAGGTTATGTGAGGTTTAATGTCTATTTAATCTATATTTCATGTCTTTTCTAAAAGGCCTCGTGCCCTAAGCCTCCTGGGATAGGCTCCAGGTCCCCGCGACCCTGAATTCAGGATAAAGCGGTTTAGAAAATGAGTGAGTGAGTGTCTTTTCTAAATGTTTTTATATGCAAAAACATGATTATAGTGTTGGAAATTGGTAATATTGGTAATATTTTTTGGGTGGCTGGAACGGATTATCTGCATTTACATTATTTCCTTTGGGAAAATGTGCTTCGCAATACGAAATTTCGCAAGTCAAAGAATTAGAAAATTTGAAAATTTAAGCACACGGATTAAATTCGTATCCCGCTGTAATTTAACTATTAAATGCACCATTTTTTTATTAACTCCAAATAATGGCACAAGTGATAATGTTAGGAGGATGTTTGCCAGAGTCTATTTAGCAACTCAAAAGTTATTTAGAAAAATAACATCTGTATAAATTATTGGCACACTGTCCATAAATTCCTGACTATTCATTTATTGCCTGTAATAAATCACAACCTTTTGTCATTAATAGTTGCACTGGTCCATACTGCGGTTCTGATTTTCTATCCCGTATCCCGTAAACCATATGCACTCATACCCATACTCTTTTTCATCTTTCTGAAATGAAGAATGTCAGAAAGTCAGGAAAAAGAAGAATATCAGGGACGTCCCCGGTGTCTTTGGTTCGGTCAGCACTTGCCGTGACCTCGCTCTGGCGATTGCAGTATTTGTTTTCTCAAGGCTTTTCACATGAACACAGAACAGATGCAGTAGGCCTGCCAGGAGCAAGTGTGTGTGGGAGTGTGTGACAGACAACAGACTGTTAGATTTGTTCAGCGCTGCTGGTTTGGTGTAATGACTTAGAAACTGGAGGCTGGCCAGAAAATCTTCACCATTTGGTTTTTCTTCGGATGAAACGGTCAGGGCTGCTCTTACATATTGTGATAAGACGCATCATTTGCTACATTTGATGTGCTTTAATTATCCAGTTCTCTATTTCTGCTTTATTTTATTCGATTTTGGACGCGGCGTATATCTTAAAGTCGGACTGAATAGTGTGTGGCGGCGCAGACAGACAGACGGTGTTGGTTCAGCTGCAATAAGATCGCTTAAGCCTCGTCCGACCACAAGCATTTAAAAGATTTAGTTGAACTTTAAAAATATGTATTACTGTATGCATATGGATCTTGTGACCCTTTGAGTCCTGCAGCGAGAGTGAGATTTGAGGTAGCGTGTTACAGTCCAAACAGATTCCCACAGCCTTGAAAACACCAATCTGGGTTTTCACACACGCACACACACACATATACACACAAGAGGATTTTGCACTTCATATCCCGTCCCCGAGTTAAAGAAAGAAAGAAAAAAAACACGCTCACGTCTGCAGAGCCGAGCTGAAAGGAGCGCGAGCACACAGGAGGGAATACACGTATTGTTAAAAGAGAGGAGCACCAGCAGGGCTCCATAAATCATGTGTCGGGCTGTGAGTGTATGAGATGATGACCTTGTCATATTTTAATGTCAGTGTAAATTCAACCTGTCCTGGCCTGAGGATGAAAAAAAAAAAAAAAAAAAAAGAGGCCAGAGACAGGGATGGATAAAGCCAGGCGAGCATAAGAGGCAAGTCATTATGAATTGGCTGTGTTTTATATCTGAAGATATTTTCCTGATGTTTTAACTTCGCTTAAACTCTAACCTTTAGCACGTGTGTGTTGGATGCAGATCTTAGTGGCTGGAGCAACGAGGTAGAAAAATACTAGAACAAAACAAATAAAAACTGATCATAGTTCAGCAAACTTTTCCAGATAATTTCCACAACGAAACGCAGCTTTTCTCGTCATCGCTGTGATGCGACCAATCACATGCTTTTACCGTATGTAAATTAAATAGGTTAAGGGTAGCTCATCAAGAGAGAGAAGATTTTTATCTCTAGTCTGATTAACCAACTGCCAAGGCTGATGAAAACAGGATGTTTAAAAATGATTGGACAGGAAAAGGTGCATTGATTCTATAACAGAAGTCAAAAGCAGTAATGTGTCATAAAACCACTTCAAACTCATGGTTCTTATTAATTTCCTTTTTCCCTTCTACAGTACGTGCAATAAATGGGAATTTAGTCATTACCCACATGTTGTTCCTTCTTATTAGTGCAATACGGAATTTACTGTTTAGTGTAGTGTTTTAGTAGGTTTATTATTATTATTATTATTATTATTATTATTATTATTATTATATAGTTTTTATTATTAATTTTTACCCATCATTCCATTTTCAAAGTTATTCTAATTCCCCTTGTTTAATTTATTACTTTTATGGAACAACAGTAAACAACTGTAACTAAGAAAGCAATTTTCTCCTTGGATTAATAAAGTTCTTCGAATCTTGAATCTTGAATTGAATAAAAAGGTAACTGTTGTTAACATCGTCACTTATCTGGACGTTTGTAAGTAACCAATCCTGATGTTTTTACTTTTTAATGTATTTCATAAATGATCCTTAATAAAGCAAATCATTTATCTGACATTGGTGCATTCCTGTATCAAACCTGCTTTAACAGTCAGATGATATATTTCTTTTTTGGCTTCTAGGAATCGTTTCTAGGAACTCCTTGCTGTGATATTCTGTCTGTTATCAGCGGACAGAGGTAAGGTAATCACGCTCCGGGAGCTGAAGCTGTCAAACACGCTGAAGTGTGTAATCAACTCAGGGTGTGTTCACGAGTCAAATAACACACACCTGAACACCTGTCAACAGCAGCCGCGCGCCCTCACCATGTGACCGAGCTAAATAACACAGTGCTGAACCGAGGGTCAAAGGTCAAAAGGATTTATGTACTGTATGTACACACACACACACACACACACACTTGCGTGAAAATCTGGAAGTTGCTCAGACGTTAGTGTTCGAGAGAGACATTATGATGATGATGATGATGATGATGGTGATTATTATTATTATTATTATTACAAATACATTATCATGTATCATTTATGATTAATGTTACATACCAATTAATAATGTATAAATTGTAACATTAACATTCATTTATTAATCAGCGGTGCGCACTTATAGCATGATATAATAATTAAATAATTTAGATAATTTATCAATACTTTTAAACAACCAAGAGTTGTTGTTTGATAATAATCATTGTATACTTATTAATCTGCCGTTATTTATTTATTTATTATAAAATGCATTTATGTATTTGTCCCAATGTGTAAAACCAGTTTTTGTATATTTTTTTATTGATTTATATTTTCATATATCTTCATATCAGGTTACGATTTGTTTGTGTCTTTATTTTGTGGAGCCTTATATTGTAGATATTTTTTTTTTAATATAATAAAATTGCATTTTTTATACACAATACAGTACAGATAATAAAGTGAGAGAAAGTGAAAAAATACTACTATCTTTTGGTAGAAATAGTGCATTAAAAGTATTTGTTTTGAAATCCATGAGCTTAAATGATTTCATCTATTGGTGTGATAAATCTAAATGATAAATAAATAAATGAATGAATGAATGAATAAATAAATAAATAAATAAATCTTGTCTTGTCCCAGTTAGCCGGCTAATTATGTTTCTTAGTTAGCTAGTTAGTTTCTATTAATTTATGTTATTAATTTATGTTATGTATGTAACGCTATGTATATAGCACCTTGGTCCTTGAGGAAAGTTTTATTTCACTGCGTACTAAACTGTATAGAGTTGACGTGACAATAAAAGCCTATTTGACTTGACTAGAATAAATAAATAAATAAATAAATAAATAAATAAATAATCAATTAAGTGGTTTATCTACGTGCTTATCCTGATGACAGACTGAATTTTAGCTAAATATGGGACAAATAATTTTTCATTGTTTCACACACACGCACACACACACACACACACACACACACACACACACAAATATCTCAATAACCTTTTTGCGAAGATAAATCTTTAGAAACTTCTGAAATGGCATTTGATTTGTTTAAACCGCGACGTGCAGCCTTACTTACAGTCATTTCTTAGTCACTAACTTAATCCAGAACTGACTCGGTATTTAAGCTCCTTGGTGCGTCACGTGCTTTGTGCTGGAACAGATTTCACCGAACAAACAAACGTCTCATCACAAGCTTGATTGTATTAATGTAGAAATACTTCACCAAGTTGTTACTCGTCTGAAAACACAATGTACGATTCAACTTTCATTTATACGACTTCGTCTTCTACCTTGTTTTTTATATTCAGACCTCTAACCGCCCCCCCCCCGCCCCGCCCCCATCCCAAATTTTACACCCTTTTTTTAGACCGTTACTTACAGCTTGTGAACTACTGCGTGCAGATGAAGCGATAAGAAGCTTGCACTATTTTACTGAACTTTTTCGAATATCCACGCAGCGTTCTCGGTGGAAAAGGTGCCACCGCTTTTCTCGCTTCATCTCCAGTCGTTCCACACAGCAGCTTCCTTATCAGATCTCAAACTGACACCATTAACTTATCTAATAACACATTTCAGGATCAAGTCTATGCGTGTGTGTGTGTGTGCGTGTGTGTGTGTGTGCGCGTATGATGAACGCTTAACTACACGGCCGAGCGTGAGCAGGAGGTGGAGAAAAGCAGATAGTGACTCTGAGCGAAGGGAGACGAGCTTCCTGTGCTGTCTGCCGTTGTTTGGTTTTGCTAATAAATGACGCAACCTCCATCCCTCGCTTTTTCTCTTTTTCTTCCTGGACTTTGACATGTGACAAATCTGTAAACAACGCTTTCATCCCTGTTTCTTGTTTGGGAGAGGAAAGCGGGGCCTTGGAGCTCTTCCTGATCCCTTTCCAACATCAACAAGGGCCATAAAACCTCTGACAGACTCTCTGAAGAAAGAAAGAAAGAAAGAAAGAAAGAAAGAAAGAAAGAAAGAAAGAAAGAAAGAGATTCCGTAGTATTGGCACCCATAATTACTGATTGATTGTTGGGCAAAAAAGCTGAATATATGTCTTATATATACTGTACACTGTATGTTACAAGGGCTGAATATCTATGCTGATTTGAAAGCAACATATTAAATTTGCTATCATAGTTTTATTGACAGATAATTTAGCAATTTTTAAGAGTAATTTATTTTGAGAAGAAAAAGCTAAATTCTCAGCCCATAAAACAAAACATTTCCCCCTAACATTTGATGACACGTAGTGTCAAAATAAGTGTAATAATCTTATATTTGTTTTGTTGTAGACTTATTTTAAGAAATTATGAAAAGTTTTGTGTAGATTCAAGGACATTTCACTTCCATAGATGACGTGTGCTGCTGTCTCAAAGTATTTCCTGTTGATTGTTGGTAGATTGTTTGAGTCACTAAATGTGTATGTTTCTCTAATGTGATCATCTGATTCGACAAATCGACCTGTTTCTTGAAATGTTCGCAAAACTGGTTTTATTTGCGCATCTACGATGTCCAGGATTAGAATTTGTCCCGATCAGATGGGCCCTGCGTCACACTCAGGACGTTTGACGACGTTGAATTTAATTCTGTTAAATCATATTCAAATGCTAAAGATTTCGAATTATTCGCAAATGTTAATGTGTTAATGGTAACAGCTCTAATTAAATTTCTTTATCAAGGAATAAATGATTGTTTATATACATCATATTTTTGTTTGTTTGCTTGTTGTATATACAGTAGATTTGTGTATACAGCAGTATTACACTCGAGGTTGTGCTATCATGCGGAATAGCAACATGGTGATATGAATGAAAGAATGAATGAATGAAAGAATGCTATATTATCATTTAAAAACATATGATGATATTGCACATTCAGAACAGAATTATGCTGCAGTGGCTGTTTAGACCTGATATTGACATAAGATGGTAAAAAAAACAAAAACTTCTAAATACTGTACTTAGTGTGATGCGGTTGTAGACGTACTTAGTACAACGGCATGACCTCGAGTGCGATATTGATTTTACACAACCGTTCCACAAAAAAAAAAAAAAAAATTCGTATGAACAGATTATGATTTGTTATTTTGCTCCGCCCACATTTATCCTTCCATGCCTGACAGCACTACGAGGTCAACCGAGAGTTACTGTGACATTGACAATTTTAAATTCTTACCGGTACTACAGTATGTAGCTGAACGATGAGGAGAATAAACCATGGAGGTGGAGGACAGTCCTGAGAAAACTTTGGAGATTTACTTTATATTTCCACTTATTCCACTTTAGAATATCAGCTGTCTTCCGGGTTCTGGGCTTAAATCTCATGTGTTAGGATGTTCTGTATATAGTGTGGGTTTTGTCAGGTAGCTGCTCTCTCCTCAGTACTGCAGACTGTACACATCTACTTTCACCCACGCTGTGAACGACTGGGACGCCGAGTGATACATACAGTATAGTTACAAGTCCCAGTGCTGTTATACACCACTCATAAAATTCCTTTCATAATCATCAGATGACTCGGACGGATCTTATGACGCATAAGAAATTGGCGAGATCTTCTTCACAGATTAAATTAATGGATGTCAATACATTCTTATTGATGATTCATGTTAAAAAGTTCCAGGGGCCTCATGTATCAACGCTGCGTACGCACAAAAACTTTGCTTACGCCAGTTTTCACGCTCACGGTCGGATTT
>JAQMYI010000038.1:30544505-30562025 GCA_030014275.1 Clariallabes melas
TATATATATAATGTCTACAAACTTTAACATGAATAATAGATGAATAGCTGCACAAAAAATCATGATAAAAATGATTGCATGATAAATATACACATATATATATACACACACACACACACACACACACACACACACACACACACACACACATATATGTACATACAAGGCCATCATTTTTCTATGTACAAGTGTATGTGTATGTTATACTACAAATTTGTTCTTGATTTTTCAACTTTGTTGTGCAAAAATAAATTTATAAGTAAGTTTACAATCAACCAATTATTCAATAAACATAATGAATAAATAAATAAATAAATAAATAAAAGGAAAGTAAATACCTATTCATCTTGTGCATATGAAAGTTCATTGTGACTTAGTAAAAAAAAATCACAATTTGTTCAAAATTAAAAGCTTAAAAAATTCAAATTATTGAACAAAAAATGTATGTATTTACTGTACATATGTATATATTGTTTTTATATCTTCAATAAAAGAAAGAAAAGAAAGAAAGAAAGAAAGAAAGAAAGAAAGGTCTGACAAATACTGATATGAATATACACTGAGGAGCCAGAACATTAAAACCACATAACATTATCACTGATTATCAATTATATAACAGCAACTGGTGACAGGAGTAATGAGACTCTAGGCTCATCTGTGTCTCTGGAGATCAAAGGCTGTTCCATGTGATCCTACAGAAAAGCACAAATTGACCCCAAGAACAATGTTTATCCATGTTATGATAGAAAGGCCTGCTGTCTACTGTATGGGGCTTAGCAGGTAAAGAGTTCAAGAGTGTTTATCCGGCCTCCAAATTCCCCAGATCCCTTTAAATCATTTGAAATACAAATGAAAGAATAAAACTTTTTGTCATATTGTATACATCTTAACCGAATGACTTGTGATAAAAGAACACTAAAAATATTGTTGAAATAAACTTTTTTTATTTGTCGGTTTTATTTTATCCTGAAGGTGTGCAAACTTTTGCACTTAGCTGTAAAACCGCACATTTTGCCTCTTTTTTTTTTCATAAAAGAAATATGGTGTAATGGAGAAAGTATAAGAAGACAGGTGGGTGCTGAGCTCCATCGGGCCAAACGAGGCAGGAAAGGAAGGAATGATGGAGGTAAAGGAGAGGTGGTGAAGTCGAAGCAAGGGATGAAAAAGCGAGAGAGGCTGGGTCGGTGTAATACTGTCAGAGCAGAGAGATTTGATTTGAGACAAGGCTCAGAAATGCTAATGAAACATTTATAACGTGTCTGGCGTTGTTGCGCTCACTACCCTGACTGCTCACTGACATGCAGCAGGGTAAAATGGGAAGCTAGTGTGCTAGCGTTAGCTTGGCGGCTGTGACTTTACACCTATCATGAGTCAAGGAGAAAGTGCTGAATATTATAAATATGAATAATAATAATCATCATAATAAGTCCCCCACATGGCGGTTTGCTCGTTTTACAACAAAACAATGCGAGAAGAGAAACTACTAGGACAAGAGCAAATTTATAGACATCTAGCTGAAAATAAAAGCAAGACAAATGTGTATCTAACATTCTTACATACTGTAGTTAGCTACCCTTACTGATATACAGGACAGGTTTCATGTCTCACAACGTGGTTTCACAACACATATCTACTGCATGCAGTTTCCAGCTTTCTAATGGAAGAAGACAATCTAGCGAGCTAAGTTTAGATCAATTTACTCCATTTTTCAATTCAATTCAATGTTCAATTTTATTTACTGTATATTTAAAAAAATTTATTTACTGTAAAATTTTTTTAAAATGGTCATTGTCACTAAGAAGCTTTATATACCAAAACTTTTACCACAGTGTTAAATGTTTTTTTGCAATGGCCCTTGACCTCTAGATACAGTGCCATGAAAAACTATTTGCCTCCTGATTTTTTAATTAATATTATTTGTTCCACATGTAAATTGAGGTCATCAAACAAATTTTACTATATTATTATTATTATTATTATTATTATTATTATTAAGGGAAAAATTCCCCTAAGTGAAAATGTAATTGTCCCTAAACCTAGGAACTGATTGTGCCACATATTATACATTAGATATTTGTTTCTTGATCTCAATCACTTAAATGTGACAATTATGAAAAAAAGCTGTAAACTTTTGTTCTTGGTATTTTGGTCTAAAATCTTTAGCTTTGGTTTTGTCTTATTAATGCTTTTGGCCTTTGTCTTGGCATTAATGGTTAAGGTCTTCCTTTGTTGCTTGGTGAGGGAAAGAGTACTGGTTTGGTGTAGGCTATTTGTGGTCTTGCTTTGATCTTAGTTGGTAAGCAGCTTAATATTGTTTTGTTCTCAGCTTGTAAGGTTGTGACCATTTTTTTCTTGCCAGTCTGGTCATGGTCTTGAATCTTGGTCGTGTCTTGTCGTAGCCTGTTAAGGCTCTTGATTACTACATGTCTTGGGCTTGTTTTTTGTTAGTATGGATCAAGGTCTTGTCTCAATCATGGCTATTTAAGATCTTGTTTTTATATCAATCCTGGCCATTAACGGTTGACAATTAATGTCTTGCCATGTTCTGGTGTAAAATAGTAAGGGGCTTGTGCTTTTGTCTTAGTCGTGACCTTTAAAGCGTTTCGTCATTTGTTGGTGCTGGTTTGGGCTTGTTTGTCTGTCTCATTCTATTGTGCGTTGGTCAGGGTTTTGAACCGTGTCATAAATTCCTCTCGGCCTTGTCATACAGCCTTTATCTTTTTACTCTCTCCTATTATTAACCAATTTTCTCTATAACCCTCTTCCTTTAAAAAAAAAAAAAAAATTATGAATTAATTTTTAGAACAAACGTCTTCTCTGGTATTTTGTGAACCATGTCAGAAACAGTAAAAAGAAAACATCTCCAAATGTTGATGTATTTCTAAAGAGAAAGTATGTGTGTGGTAGAAAGGGCACTTTGCTTTGGAATTTTTTTCTTGTTTTAGATTTAAAAGAAAACTTAGTCATCGCTTGACACCCTTTAGTGACGGCTGGTTTGCCATTCTGGGTATCAATTACGATTTTGATGTGGCTGATGTGAGAACCAGTAGCAATGTGTCATCTCCATGTATGCCGTAGATCCGGAGATGTTAATAATATAAATGGGCAAAATAAAATAATAAAATAAAAAAAGTAAACTCCTAAACTCCTAGAGATTGTCTAACATTGTACATATTGTTGCATTAAGACCAACACTTGAGTGATTTAGATGGTGTAGTTATATATTATTGTCTCTCATTCTCTATATACAAAGAACAAGCAAAATTTTTTAGGGAAAAAAAAAACAAACCATAATAGTTTCATAAAATTTAGATCAGATCTAGAACAGATGTCCTTATGGAGGAAAACTTTAACCATCTACTGTAAACCGTAACACGTGTTTTCCCTTTCGGGGAAAAGTTTTACAACCATAAAACACTATCAAATAGCCCTACAATACGTGACGCTGTTTTCGCCCCCGTGAAACTATCACAGTTCAAACCATCTAAGATAAACGTTGCATGTAGATAGTAAAACCTTAAGTTGTATCCTCCCACACTTTGTACGTCATTCATGACAAAGTACATGCATCACTCAGATCGAACATGGCACCTACACAAAACAACACAACACAATACAGCACAACACCGAGCTGATTACGAAAACAGGAACATGAAACTAATCCATTTTTCACATTCAAGACCTCAGTGTAAAGTGTAGTGTTCAATAGCTCTATAACGAACATATGGACATATGTGAAGGTGGTCTTATTTAAAAGCAATAAACGTATAACTGTATTTGCAAGTTTTACTCTTGTTTTTATTATGCATTTTCAGTTTTTTTTTTTTTTACAGTTCTGATGCTGTGTGGTTTAGATGGAAGAAGTGGGTAGTGTGACTTCCTTGTTTAAAAGGCCACAGTGTTCAGAGAACATTACAAAGACAATAGAAGGGACGGGTGTATTGAGTTTGTTTGGATGAGTCTTCTATTTATGAACATATGAAATAAAAATAAAGTCCCACTTTAAAACATGATTTTGTTCTGTGCTCATTTCTATTTTCTTTTAGTTTTTTTCTTTTTTGGGTTAGTCATATGAACTAGAAGTTTATATATATATATATATATATAATTTTAGGTAATTGTTACAAACATTCAATTAATGGTTTAACCCAATACCTCAGTGTTTCACTCAAACTTACAAAATCGCAACCAGAAACCAGAAACCTTATACTACACCAAATATGACATTAGACTAGCTTGTTAAATGACCAGTGTTGGGTGTAACGCGTTACAAAGTAAAGTAAAAATGACTTCCTGACGGTTTTGTCAATGGTGCAAATGTGTCCATTAGAAGAAAAAAATATATAATAATAATTTTAATAATTATAATAATAATAATAATAATAATAATTTTAATAATTATAATAATAATAATTATTATTATTATATAATAATATCATGATTCCTCACATCCTTTTGGTCTGCATTAGGGGTGTTAATATTAACGCGGTAATGCATGTGATTAATCTTGAAATTTTAACACATTACTACTTTTTGACCAAGTTCGACCCGAATGGCGTCCCATAATCGTAGTGCTGTTACTAGGCCGTGTGTGATAACAGCACGGATAATAAGATGACTGAGGAAACATGTTGCATGCTGGACAGCAAGTTTAATTATACAATTCTTCTAGACGGAAGTAAAAAAATATATAAATAAAAAATTTGTGTTGAACAAAGCTACATTCAAGGGGAATGTATTTTTGTAATTTTTACAAGCATACATTAAATGTAAAAATTGGGAGCAGTGGCTCAGTTGGCTAAGGCTCTAGTTTGTGGATTTTTGGATCCGGGCTTGAGCCCTGCCGTCGGTGGGTTGCCACAGCCCAGACTATCCAGCCACTGCATGAAGGGCCGGTCCCATTCGAGAGATTTTAATTTAACATTTGTTACATTTTAATGTTTGAGATATTATAAAACTGCATAATCTTTTTCCTCTAACCAGTTTGTCATGCAATCCTTTATCCCAACATTGCACGTTTATTATACAAGTAAATCTAAAGATTTTAAAATTGTAGTTCCTCATGATTAATCAGACTACCACTGTGATTAACTACAATAAAATCTTTTATCGCTTGACATCACTAGTCTGCATTAATGCATTTTACTACCCAAATAGATAATCTTATGATATTATATTTCACTAACTTTTCAGCTTAGATAATCAGAATTGCTTTTACATTCCACATTAATACATTTCCCACCCATTTAGTTCCATCGCTCATTAATAGCTAATTAAAGGTTTGTTTTGATCTGTTTAATATTGTGTTATATCTGTGAGCAGAAGGTGATTTTATTGTGACTGAGAATGGCTGTGGAGAGTTTATACATCACACACACACACACACACACACACACACACACACACACACACACACGTTTTCTCTCATTAAGGTCCTTTCTGTAGTCTCATATGTTGAGCAAGGTTCAGCGCGGGCTGTACATGACAGGGAGGCTAATCAGCTACGGTACGAAAGAAAATATGCTCATTACCTTCTCCGTAAGGGTCTGAAGAACATTCTGTCGTGTAATTAAGGCGCATTATTCGGCAGAAAGAACGCAGAGCTACAGTTCAGCCTCGCTCCTGAACCCCGGTTCATTCAAGTCAAGTGGATAAGCGGCATCCCTCAGGACCCCAGTGCCTTTATTTTTTTTCCCACTCTTTTTTTTTTCTTTTTGTTTCAGTCAATATGTTGTCAGAATGTTCCTCTTTACGGCCTCATTCGCCTCACAGCTGGGTATTTTTCTCCTTTACGGTTAAAGATCGAGGATTTTATTTATCTTTATTAGAAGTAATCCGGCTATAACCAGGCGGAATGACTGAAGACGCAGCAAAAGTACAACAGTTTGGTGGAATATTGTACACACTCGTACACATGCACAATAAGAAGAAGAAGAAGAAGAGGAAGAAAAGAAGAAGATTGTTGCAATGGGTTACTTTATTTTCAGTACAAATATAATATCAAATGTGTTTTTGTTGTTTTTAATTATTAGAAAAATATTGTTCCCAGTAATAAAATAAAGAGAACTTTGAATTATTTCATGTATATTGTTTTATAATATCTGTAGAAGCTACTGAACTACTTGGTCATCTATACACCTTTATCCTTGTTTACAATACAAATGGACTGATTAACATCCATTAATGTGCCTTTTAAAATGTACGGTTCTGTCATGCAATCTCATTGCAAAGGGAAAGAAAGAAAGAAAGAAAGAAAGAAAGAAAGAAAGAAAGAAAGAAAGAAAAGAAGAAAAGAGAAAAAGAACTTCAGGAGGAGTTTAGGAAAACTCTAAAATTACATAACATGAATAAACAAATCAATTAACATAATTGATTCATATTCATTCAGGGAGACACGATAGCCAGAAGTGTCTGCCACATCACCCCCCCCAAACCCGTCCCCCCCGTACTCCCACACCCCTCTTTCTGGTTTTATCTCTCTCTGACTGTCTCTGTCTCTTTCTTTCTCTTTCTGGGCGTCTACAGAATATCTCTATGTGTCTTGCTCAGATTCTCTTTGCCCTTTTGTCTGTTGGTATGTCCAACTGTCCCTCTCCCCATTTCTATCTGTCTGTCTGTCTCTCTCTCTCAGCATTTCTGTCTGTCCGTCCCTTTCTCTCGCACCATTCTCTCTCTCTCTCTCTCTGTCTCCTCATTTCTGTCTGTCTCTCTGTCTCTCTCTCTCTCTCAGGATTTCTGTCTATGTATCTCCACATTTCTGTCTGTCTGTCTGCCTCTCTATCTCTCTCTATGTGTTTCTGCCTCTCTGCCTTTCTGTCTGCCTGTCTCTCTCTTTCTCCATTTCTGTCTGTCTGTCTCATTCTTTTCATTTCTGTCTGTTTAGCTGTCTGTCTTTTTATCTCTCTCTCTCTCTGTGTGCTGTGAGGTAATTGATTAGGTTTGATTCTCTGTCACTCTGTCAGTAGACGGTTTGGTGTAGCACACACACACACACACACACACACACACACACACACACACACACACACACACACACACACACACATACACACAATGCAGAGGGCTTCCATCACTCAACCACTGACCACCACTACAACATGATGATGTAGGTGCAGGTAATCGTCCACCTCTATGGACTGTCTATGGAGCTCTTTGAAGTCCATCCATCACAGTAAAACAACAGTAGTTAGGGTGGAATGCATCGGAAACTTGGGATTGTCCCTATCCTGAGTGCATCTGATCCGGACGCACCTACAGAACCGCTCCGCTCTAATCTCCTCGCTATTATTCTTCCAATTGAAATCAGCCCAGAGAAACCACTTAAAATGGAACGAGCACATAACAGAGGATAATTTGTTCCATCCAACTGCCTGACACGCATATTACCACATAATGTCTGCGCAAATTATTTTCTCCCTGCCTCAAATAGCTCTTGACCGTGTTAAGTGCAAACAATAATATTTGCAAAATTATCTCGCGAGGAAAGAAAATAGAGGTCGATATCATCTGGATGTTATCAGCGGTTCGCCGGCAGCTGCTTTCCGACATGCTTATGGGATCGAGCGCTACACCCATCTCGGATTTCTCTACACACTTTTATAATATTAAAATCCTCCACAGAACCAGGCCACGTTACACCGCTTGGCATCTCCGTCCCGGCCGGTTTCGGCTCGGTATTTTGACACGGAATAATAAACGTGTAATGGAGAGCATATGTTTGGCTTCCCGTCTGCAGGAGTGGCCCGATCCGATTCACAGCTAAAAGTGGCGCTTGCACGCTTCTGTCTGAGCACTGACGCTTACAAACCGCATCGTACACAACCGTCACGGCTTCATTACCTCTGAACTTCCTCGCGGTATATAACACAACACGCCATATCGTTTCTAATTGATTTTTTATTTACTTCTACTAAATTGTTATAATGTATGAGCAAACAATTGTATGAAACAATGAAAATAGGAAAGAGTTTCATCACCCCATCACCCTGTTTTTGATTATTTTCCTATAACAGCTTATAAAACAGAGATCATATCTGACCGTTATGTGATAATATGATACGTAGCATTGTTTCGAAACCTCCACAGCTAAGTAGAGAGGGGGTTAAAATGTAAAACCAAAATTAGAAAGAGAAAGAAAAAACCCAATTCTGGTGTTTTAGGGCCTGTCAGGTTCATCAGGATCTCCTCGGCCCTCACACGCCGTCAGCACGCACCAGCACACCGAGTGATTGACGTGTAATTATCTGAGAGTCGATGCGCTCTGTGATCTCACACATCCGTATCGTGACCGAGGCAGCTGATGCTGCGCAGCGTGTGCAGATCCATACACACACACGTGGAATTTAAGAAACACGATAGCAGGGTATACTGACGGACACGCACGCGGATGACGGACAACGTGACGGAGTTTTAAAGATGCCTCGGGCCATGTAAAAGCTTCCTATCCAGGCCTGGCAGCTTGATCGTCTATAAGCGCCTTATTTCTGCCTGCTGTCATAATTACTGTCATTTCACCTTTCAGTCCAGCTGCACTTCTGCCGCTGCTAATGGATGAAAAGTAAAAAAAAAAATAAAAAAAACATGAACGGAATCACGTATCGTAATCATAATCATAATCACATGTGTGTGTGTGTGTCCGAGTGTTTGCGTTATCATAATCCGAGCATTCTGGAGACGGTGTATGCTGTTATAATGTTTTATAAATATACACACTTAAACGATCTGAGAGAAACTTCTTCTCCGTACACGTCGATGAGAATCTTATTTTAAACAGATTTTAAGCTTAATAGTGAAAAAACACAGAAGGCTGGAAAAGGGAATGACAGTTAAAGGGTTTCGCCACAAGCCGCTGCCAAGCTGCCGCCCAGAAGAGAAATGCAAACGACCCAATCTGGGGTTTTTTTTCTGTTTATGGGTGCAGGAAACACAAGCTGGCGGCGTTGGGGGGCGGAAAAGAGGAGGCCTGCCACCCCGCTCTGTCATATGGAGAGCTGCTCTGCCACAAACGGATGCCTAATGACTCGATTTATCCCAAACGATCTTCCATTTCTCCTAATGGTCCTTTCCATATGCACCTCAAAGCAGCATGCACGTGGCCTCACGACGCTTCCTGCCTCCCTGTGCTGTCTTCTCCTGTGTGTGTGTGTGTGTGTGTGTGGGAGTGGATTTGTTATACTAAGACTTGTGGAAGTAAAACCATGCCAAATGACAAGATCTGCAAATATGAAGTATCTAAAAGTAGAATAGAGTAGGGCTTGTATTCAAAACATAATGTATATACTGTGTGTGTGTATATATATATATGGATGGCTAATGACTCTTCACCTGGACATCAGCATATTAGCTTGTCAAAAAGCATTAACTGGCCCCAGAAATGCTAGCTAGAAATGATAACTCACTATCAAGATAAAGGTTAGCTAGCCAGAACATGCTAGTTAGCCAGATAATAATAGCTAGAAAACTTTAGCTACACAGAGCTGGAAAAAAAAAATAGCTAGCCAGACAAAGATTAGCTAGCTGCATAATTATTAGTTAGCCAGATGGTTCAAAATATTATGTAGCAATAAAAATAAATATTTAGCCTAAGCCATTGGCTTACCACATGAATGTAAACCAGATAGGAAAAATGTTAGCCAGCCAGATCAACATTAGCTAGCCAGGAGAAATGTTAGCTAGTCAGTGAAAATGTTAGCAAGATGCTTGATTATTAAGTATTAGCTGTTATTATTAGTTTAGCCAGACATAACACACAGTAGCTAGCAAGAAAATTTTATATTTAGCAAGATTTCATTGGCTTACCAAACAAACATTAACTAAAAGTTAGCTAAGCTAGCAAAAATTTTGCTAGCCAGGTAAACATTAGCTAGATTGAGAAATATCTAGCAAGAAAATATTAGCTAGATAGAAGAAGAAAAAAAGTAAGCAACATAAAATATAAGCCTGCCAGAATATACAAACACTTACTAGCTATAGTAGGGGGAAATTTGTTCTTTTATTCAGTAGTAAATAGTGTAACATTAGCATGTCACAAAGGATTGGCTAGCTATACAGTAGCTAAATATTATTTAGATCAAAATAATTATAACAACTTTTCCTTATGTTTATTGATTTATCTAATTACATATATGTTTAATAATAATAATAATAATAATAATAGTTTGTGACAGACAATGGTCTCATATCACAAAATGACAAGGTTGTCAGAAAGTGTTAACTAGCCAGCTAGCCTTCCTCATAAGTATCATCCTAATGCTACGATGTTATTTGTAGGAGTGTTGGTTGTTTTGCAAGATTTTGTGCATTTGTACAAGTGAAGAGATAAATTTGAATCCTGTAAGTCTGAAACGGTCCTCAGCCTTCCGTCAGCAGCGCCGCTGTTTATAACTCGTATCAGTTCTCCAGTTTGTTGCTTCATTTCTGTTTGGTACAAAAATCTGTATATTAATGCGGACTCAGGCTCCAAATGCTTCTCACACAGGCGGGTCAATGTGGAACTGTTTTTCTGACCGTCTGCACTTCAGCCCTGGGGAACTGGAAAGGGGAAGTTAAGGTGAGGCTTAAAATAATTTAAGGAAAGTCGAGCACTTTTCATGCAAACTTGAGTAAATAAATAAACACAGGAAGAAATAAATAAGGAAGCGTTATTGTTAGCTTAATACTGCAAACCTTTGCAATCTTGCGTTAAATTTATCTGCTCCTGTGTGCTCAAATAATATATATTCTTTTCAATTATTATTTATTTATTCAAATCTGCGGTGACAGCTGTTGTTGGAGCCGGATTCAGAGACATGGAGAGAGGAGAAGATGGTGAATCAGAGCTCTGCCTTCTCTCTCAGTGTGAACTGTCAAACCGCTTTCAGAAAAGTTCACGCATGAAAAAAACTCTGAGTGACACACACACACACACACACACACACACACTGCGTCAGCCATCAAACACCAACCAGCTGTGCAGGTACAGTACGCTGCACGCAGCGCTGTGATAATCCCGAGATAAGCTGTTTAGAGGTTAATGTTTTTGGTGTAAATGAGTAAAAGAAATAAATGACTTCCTGTTTGCTCGGCTCTCTTTATCTCCTGCCCATTAGTGACACGTTTTTATGAGCTTCTCTGCCCTCGGGGCTCGGCTCGTGCTTTTCCACAGGCCAGGTCTCGCATCCTGACAGTAAACCAGGGACAATCACAGAGACTCAGGGACGCCCGAAGTCACCGTCCAGGTCACCGAGACAGGAAACCTGCTGAGTCCAGGCTTTAGGTTCTGACTAATAAACATACACGGGGACTACTAATGCTCACGTGCATTTAAATAAACAAATTAATTAATAAATAAATACATCAATGTTAACTAAATAAAAATGTAAAAAGCAAACTAATTAGAATAGAATATAATTAATTCTGGTTGAAAAAAAATATGCTTTTCCTAATTTATTTAATAAACAAGATATTTATTTATTTAAAAGACATTAATGTGATTATTTGTTTGTTCATATATTTGTTCATGTTTTTGTTTTCTTTCTTTTTTCTTACATATGGTATTTAGTTTCTTTTTCAGAATATTAATTAATAAAGAAAGAAATATAAAGAAAAATAAACAGACATAAAAATATACAGAAAAATATATTGAAATCTGAACTAAATTGCCATTTTGTTTAGTTAATTAGTGAATTAGCTTAATTGTTTATTTCATAGACAGTTGTTGTAGATCGTTGTTTTCTTTGTTTGCAATTCCGCTTGTCCTTGTTCTTTTTCTTTTTTTTTTTTTTTTACTTTTTTCTTATACAGTATGTTTCATACTTAGTTTATTAAGAGAAAAAAGGGAGGAAGGATGAAAGAAATAAAATAAATGTAAATAATTATTATTTTTTAAATCCTAAAACCTTAACTGAATTGGCATTATTTTTCTGTTTCAGTTTGTTAGTTTGTTATGATAGTATGGTTTACATACAGTAACTGCAGTGTGAGGATAAATCTAGAACCCGTCCTTCTGCTGGAGCGCTTCCTACAGATAATTTTCCTGAAAGAAAGGCAGAATGTAAAAAAGGACAAAAAGACCCCTTAACTAATATTTTTAACAGTATAAAAACTAAACTAATGATACGATCTTGTATATGAAAAAATTTAACGCACTTCCTCATGCACTTACAGCAGAATCACGGCGATGCCGCGGCTCTTTAATGGCTATTTTCCTCTAACAGGGTATCCTAAAGGGTTTTTATGCATCTTTTACAACATATATTTGCTTATCGTTTAATTAAATCTATTAACAAATGAAACATTTTTATGAAACTTTGCATCCATTTATAGTCATATGCACATACAGTACAAACTGGTCACATTCGTGATAAACCATAAATAAAACTCGTAAAACTCCTCAATCTTGAAGACGTCAGAAAAAATTGACAGCTTTACTGACTGCTACAAAGTGTTGACGCTGGAGACGCCTTCCATAAACATTACATAAACACCCTATTAGAGGAAACGTAGGTGTACAGTATGTACCAGTGAATGAGTTGTTACTATGGAAACAATAACGTAATCGAAAAGAGACAGGACTGCGGTATAAACATGGTAAAGTGTATCACGAGCGCTCATAGTGTATCATTCCTTGGTTGTTATGAAATAACTAAGAGGATCCATTTAGCATTAGCTTTAGCATTAGCTTTAGCATTATCATCAGACAACATGGCGGATGTGTGATGGAGGAGCGGGAACGCGGCCATACTGTTTATCTCTAATTGAATAGCGAGGTTTTAGACTGGCAGAGCCCGGGTCAGCAGAATCAGCCAAAGTGTTTCACTGAGCGCCGGCTCGCAGATCTAATAACTCATATAAGCGCAGTTGGCAGCTGCTCACACACACACACACACTCACACATACACGCAGGATAGCACCAGGGATGGAGGTTACAGAGTGGATTTTGGATCCTGCATGATTGCATGATTTACAGTACAGACCACACACACACACACACACACTGAGTAATAACATGATTGAGGAAAACTTTTGTTGTCTTATTTAGGAAAATCTTTGCGCGTCGGCGATTACGATTGTGTTTCCGATGCTGTAATGAGTCTGAACAATGCCGTTAATGGCGTTATTGGCAGGCCACCAGAAGTTCCTTTTTACTTATACAAGCCTGATGGCACTTTATTTATTTATTTATTTGTTTATTTTTTAAACCAATAAATCAGTCCAATGCACAAGGCAATATTCAAATCTATGTTATTAAAAGTGTTAGAACAACAATATCAGATTTATGTGTTCAGGTTGTTTGATGGATTGATCATGGTGGTGCGAGTGGCTCCGTGAAGCATGAGGACTTTTTAATCTGTTTCGATTGCTCTGCAGTGCGACAGTGCCGAGAGACGAGGAGAGGGAGAGAGAGAGAGAGGGACAGGGGGAGAAAGGGATTCTGGCTAAAGGTGTAGCAAGTTTTATTTATTTTTTCCTTCCAAAATAGAAAGAAAAATATTGAAAAAATACATTTCACATGTGGATGTTCAGAGTAAATGATTAATGAATGAATGAAGACTTAATTGTACTTCTACAGATCTGTTTAATAATGTAACCTTAGTTATTTTATTTGCATTTCCATTACACAGCTCTAAGGTTGTGCACGATGTCATAGTAAAGGCAATTTGGTGTGTTTCTCTTAAATGATTTTAAGACATGAAGAAAAAATGAAAAATGGTAAAAAAAAATATTTATTAATTTGAATTTCAAATTAATGTAGATATATACTGTAAATATACTATATATATAGTAACAATAATTTGTATTTGCATAAAAGCAAGGGGTTATAAAATAAACATAAAAAAACATTTAAATAATTAAATATATATTTCAATTAAAATAAATAAATAAAGACTCTTAGTTTATATTACACTTATGAACTTTCCTGTTCGGCCAAAAGTCAGAGACTTCATACTAACTAACAGACTGCCTCAGAACTGAAGGGAATAAACTAACGAACTAATTAACTACATGACTAACTAACTAACTAACTAACTAACTAAGCAACTAACTAGCTAACTAACTAACTAACTGAATTACTGTCTTTCAATTTCAGGTTCAGTGTAAGCAAATAGAAATTAATAATAATAAAATAAAAAAATGCCTATTGATTTTGGATATTTATTATTATTATAAATGATAATGTTTTTTTTTTTTTTCAAAATCTTAAAGTAATATAAAAAATAAGCTGCGCGCAAGCAAAGCAGTTTCTGGCTTTTTTTCCTTTCTTTTTACTTTCATGAAGCGTGTGAAGAGGTCTCGGTGTGGCGATGTCTGCAACGATGTTAAATAGAAAAATATAAATAATTAAATATATTAATAAATCTTGTTTTTGACTTGTCTTTGAGTTTATTTACCCTAAAATAAATCTCTAAGCAGTCTCACAAGATCATGGGAAATGATGGAGGAGGTGGAGACGTGAGCCTGTGATCCCGAAAGTGACATTTTTTACTTTTGGTTGGTGACCTGAAGGAGATTGTGAGCTTTAGCATCTGCAGGACTGAGCAGGAGACGATATACAGGAGCAGCGGACTGCTCACGTCAGCACAGTGCACTTGGCAAGAAGAGGCCATGAAATAAAAGAGAGAGAGAGAGAGAGAGAGAGAGAGAGGAGGGAAAAATAAAAATAAGTATATATATATATATATATATATAAAAAAAACACAACAGTGGAAATGATGCCCACTGGGAGCCATCGCGAGCAAAATTTCGCCGGTGTCTCATCCGGCAAACTGGGCCGCTTGGCCCCCAGCCTCCGATTCAGCACAGCAGCCATATTGGGCCTTTCTGCATGGAGGCGTCCGAGCAGCTGTGTTCAGCAGAAAAATAAATAAACAAACACACCAATGAGCTTTTCTTTTGTTCTTTTTTTGCACTCCCTAACAAATGCTGTAATAAGAACTTTTCTGTTGCCATCTGCAAAAAGAAAAACAAAAAAAAACAGTGGTTAAAGCTGGACTGAAACACGGAGCGCCGAAATGCTACGCTAAAACAGCACAGGTGCTGCTGCTGAACATATATCAGAAAAAAAAAAAAAGAATGTTTTATTCATCTCGTTCCAGCTCTGATAATGATCTCGAGAGGCGATGCTCTGCGCTCTCACTGAGCACTTTCTCCATCATCAAAACCCGCTTGTCTGCAAACAAACGCCACTCACGATGGCAGAGACGCACGACGCCATGTAACACACACACACACACACACACACATGCTCACACACGCGCGCATAGCTGATTGCACAATGGCAGGTGATGAGAGAGGAGAAGCGCACTTGAATCAGACGAACGCTGCTCCTCAGGAACTCTGAAGAAATGAAGTAGGTTATTTACGAGAGCATCAAGACTCATTCATATTCACATTTAACACCCGAGCTAATCTACTGTATATACACTGCTCTTTAAACATATAGCAGCTAATCACGCGGTTCTGAAAAGGTCCATTAGCATAATCTATGGTCAGCCCCAAAATTATTGGCACCCTGAGACGATATAGATGTTCTTTAAAGTGAAACTTTACCGAGTCTGGTGTTGGAGCGTCTCACAATACAAGACACACTTGTGTTAAACTGTAACATATCTGTAACTTGTTAATAAAATAAAATAAAAAATGAAAAGGACAACTGTTTACAAAGGCTTGAGATTGAGATTGTAAATTTTTATCATAATTTAGAAACATAATGGACCGCACACTATTAATTTTGTGTCCTGTGTCCATGATTTTGTGGTTGATCTGTTATGGAAATATTCACTGTGGATTGTTATTTGACTTCCTGGCAGAGGCAACCATGCTTCTTTTTTTTAATAATTAAAACCTATTAATATATTTACTTATTTAATTATTTGAATGCATTCCAGCAAGCCTTATTGTAGATGCAATAAAAGGATGAGGAAGTAAGGATGAATGAGTCGAAATAAAATACATTTTAAAACATAGGGATCTGATTTAAAAAGTAATAATACTATCGATTTAATGTATGTCTCCTTAATACACACTTTTATGTGCATGTGTGGTCTCAGGTTTAAGCATGTGGACAAATCGCATCACGTGTTACTAGAGTTTAAATGCGACATACATGAAGAGAAAACAATAAGATTATGTCCTGTAAATTCATGTGTTTATTTTCATGATCTTCTTTATGTTTTAGAAACCTACTGTATTTGCGTCCGTCTCTGTCATCATGTGATAAGTGATAGAGACACCTCCTGGCAGAGGCAAACTGAGTGCCACGAGCCTCTGTTTAGATGTGAAGAATGAGTGCGTGTAAATAAATAACAAGGATCAATAGCCTTTAACAAAGATATTTAGTTAGTTAGTTAGTTAGTTAGTTAGTTAGGTAGTTAGGTAGGTAGGTAGGTAGGTAGGTAGGTAGGTAGGTAGGTAGGTAGGTAATACCGAAGTAAAAAATAAAAAAAAAGAAAAGTCTAAACTTTTGCAATGAACTTTTTAAATTCTTTTATATAGTCTTAGTAACAGTAGTAGTTGCAGTCACGCGTCCCTCCTGGTAGAGGCAACCAAAATGGCTAATTATATAGAACTCATGTTTGGTTCCTACAAATGTTATTATAATAATAATAATAATAATAATAATAATAATAATAATAATAATAATAATAATTTTGTAAACATATAGTTCTAAATAGCACTAATTGAACTTATTCAGTTATTTGTGAACATAAAACATTTTCTATTCTTTTTGCATATATCACTTTGTGTGTTAAATACACATACACACTCCCATATGAGACTAATTACTTGGGTTAGTTCTTCTTTACTCAGATGCATGTATACAAAAATACTGTACCAGATGCACCTTTTTGACACCAGACGCAACATCCTTTCATATATTAGATGTTTTTTGCTCCATCCAAAATGATTGTGTCCAGCAGGGTGTACGTACCTCACCTCACGCCCTGAGGCTCCTGGGATAGGCTCCAGGCCCCCCCGCGACCCTAAATACAGGACTAAGCGCAGTATAGACGATGAGTGTGTGAGTGCGTAATTAAATAGATGACTACTGCTGCAGTTCAAATTTTAAGCACAGTGCCAATAATGCAAATAATCCTGTTAGTTTTATATTTTAACTAAATAATAATAATAATAATTTGTCACAAAAAAAACATTGAGCATGTGGAGATAAATGCTGTGTGTAATTCTGCAGTAATCACGGTGCCTTCTGATGAGGGGTGCCAATATTTCTGTATGCGATAGGAATGTCAATGTCAGTGCATTCTCTCTCTCTCTCTCTCTCTCTCTCTCTCTCTCTTCACCTATGTCTCTCCACCTTCAGGATATGCTCTATATTCACGTATACAGTAGGTGATCTAAATTTAGTGGCTTCTCCATCATGGAAGGTTCGATTTACTTTCAGCAATAAAGGAGAGAGAGAGAGAGAGGGGAAAAGAAAGAGAGAGAAAGGGGACGAGAGAGAGAGAGAGAGAGAGAGAGAGAGAGGGGACGAGAAAGAGAGAGAGGCAGAGAGAGAGAGAGAGGGGGGACGAGAGAGAGAGA
>JAQMYI010000038.1:30609116-30620425 GCA_030014275.1 Clariallabes melas
GCGTCTGTGAGCTCACGCAAGCGGAAGGAGCGGATAGCGCTGTCCTCCGAGTGTGTTACGCCGCCCCCAACAGTGCGCAAGCCAGCAGTTCGAAAAGATGCGGTCGGCTGGCGTCACGTGGTTCGGAGGAAACATGTGATAGTCTTCGGCCTGGTAGTAGTGGGTGGTAGTAGTAGCCTAAATGTGGGAGCCCCCTAGTGACGGGGAGGAATTGGACATGACTAAATTAGAGAGAAAATCGGGAAAAAATAAAAAAATTATAATAATAATAATAAAAAATAAAAAAAATTTATGAGAATTAGTTTTCTGTTCTAGAAACTCGGGCCCAAAGGGAGGGTACACCCTGGACAGAGTGGGAACCAATGCATTGCACACGCACACACACACACACACACAAACACACACACTACAGGACATTTGGAGATCTGCATGTCAGAAAAAATTTAAGTACCTGAAGGAAACCCGGGAGAACATGCAAACGCTACACACAGACCCAAAGATGAGACTCGAATCCGTAGATCTTGGAGTTACAAGGCCACAGTTCCAACCAGTACACCATCATGACACAACTTTTTTCAGTCTTTTTTTTTTTTTTTTTTAGTTCTGTAAAGTTTTTTTTATAAATAAAAGAAAAGTATTCATGTTTATCAATCATCACACACACGGATAAGGATACTGTAGATATATTAAGGCTGAAAACACAGTACTGGTTCAGTCCTTCGATTGTGCTTTTTATCTAATGTTGTCTTTCCTAATTAAATCTTGCCTCATTTTGGAGAAAAGACAAAGAACAAAAGGCAAGTGGCATCACACGGCATAGGGAATGAGACCGAAAGCTCAGGTACATCGCGACGGGAGGAACGTCCTGAGGATACAAACTCACTTCAGTAAAGCACACTCCCTCTCCTCCTCCTCCCTTATCCCCTAAAGAGCGCTCGTCTGGACTTTTCTCTCCCGCGTGATGCTCGCTGCAATTAGCACTCTCATTGAATATTGAATGCTGGAAGAAGAAAGGGGGATTTTTAGCTCGTTCCCTTCCGCCAGGGAGACCAGGAACCTCCAGCGCACCGGCACAGCCACCAGCTAAAGCACGTCCGAATAATTTAGCCACACACTCGTTCATTTTGAAGAGTGGAGCATTACTCCCTGTGACAAATCGTGGGACGGAATTGAGAAGACAGTTTGGATGCAGTTTAGGGCTTGTTCATTTGTCACTGGCAGCTCTGGATGTGTTTCTATGCACTTCATTTTTGAGCTCTTGTGTACAGTGTGTGTGTGTGCATCTGTGTGTGTGTGTGTGAAGGACAAGCAGTTATCAAATAAAAAAAAACATAGTAGGCATTGAAAGTACAAATTGAAACTGTGGCATGAAAGATTTGGCAAAGACTAACTTTAAACAAAAGGAGAACACACACACACACTGAGGTTGATCAGTTACAAATTATTATAAGAAAAAGAAACATAAAATTTGGTCCGTTTAAACCTGCATAAAATTCCGTGCGTGCTATTTTCATGTTTTGGTTATATCCGGCTCTAATCATAGATATCTTACAGCGTACAGTAGAGACCCAGTATACCAGTATATATATACCTTCCTCATTTTTTGTCCCGGCAGTATATGTTTTCAAATGAACTTGACAAGAACTAAACTGACCTGTACTCTTCATTTGCAAAGACTATTCACTTTTAATTCTCTTTATTTCCAGAAATTTAATTCTGGTCAAACTGTCTTATTTATATAAAATTGAAAATTTTTAAAGATTTAAAAAAAAAAAACAATAATTTTGTTCAAAGTGCAATTTAATAGAAACTAGAAAGAGGATGAGATAAGACAAAAAAAGAAAAAAAAACCCTGCATGTGCTATTTTGATTTTATTTTTCCAAAACAATACCATTTTCCAATGATTACGATCACTTTAGATAAGGCTTTGCCCAATGAAACTTAAGATTTCAAGACATTCTCAGAATATCAGAGGATGCGGTTGACCAGGTCGACTGCTATCTTTGGCATATGTGCGGCTGTGCATGTGTACATGAGTGTCAGTGTGTATCTGTGCGTGTGTGTATGCAGAAGATTCAGACATTAAATGATTTGTGTTTTCAGCTGATCTGCTCCTTGAGCGTCATGCTGATGTTTATTTTATTTACTTTTCAGCGTCCATATGGTGGCTGTAACGTAGCTGTAATGAACGCAGAGTTTTCTCAGAGGCGTCACAGCTGCTTGGTGCAGAAAGAGAAAGAGAGAGAGAGAGAGAGAGAGAGAGAGTCCCATCTACACCCTCAACCACATCCTTTCAGACATCTGTCGGTAGCAACTGTGCTTCACACTCACACACACTCACACACACACACACACACATACACATACACACAAAACACCCAGCGTGCTGTTCACACTTTACAGCAACAACTGCCTTCTTCTCCTTCTCACACAACTCACATAACATAACCAAGAGTTCCGGGAAATCACATTACCATCAGTGCGACTGTCAACAAGCATTAAACCATCAGCCAGGAGGAAAAGGCGGCATAGCGCACTGTATCTCAGCTATGATTCAGCACAAACATGTCACACTTGCCACCTAACGACTGTAGCTGAGCAGAAGGTTTTCTCAACATTATTCCTCGAAGAACGTTCATTCTGTCAAATCATCGCAGGCATTCTGAGGCAGTTTCACACAGAACATTTATGCATTTCGACAAGATTTTTGCCGTATTCTAAGAGCGTGGTACGCAGCACGCGTGGATATTTCTTGGAGATGAATCTCTCAGATGAATTGAAGTTAAGGAAGCTCATGAAGTCATTTCAAGCTCATGAAGTCATGGCAACTGGACTTCTTTAGGTTGGTTGAAAAATGTTTCTCGACTCATCCAAATCACTCCTTTGGTGTGAGAAACGTTGTCAGGGACGGCAAATATATCCTCTTCAGGCAGTTTCTGACCCAAACTTAACCTACCTAGCTCATATAATTTACATTACATTAAGTCATTAGGCAGACACCCTTATCCAGAGCAACTTACATCGTTATCTCATTATACATCTGAGCAGTGGAGGGTTAAGGGCCGTGCTCAAGGGCTGAATAATGGTAGCATGGTGGTGGTGGGGTTTGAACCTGGAACCTTCCTATCACTAGTACCACTGAGCTACCCCTGCCCCTATTATTTACCTGATCCACATCCAGGAGCACTGTGAATGGAAACAGCTTTTAGCACCACCAGTGGTGAAAATATGTATTACGCCAAGTCGTGCATCTACTGTAGTGCTTCAGTGTTACTGCACATCAGTGATGTCCTAAGGGATAAGTTTGGAAGATTCATCATTGCCTATATTGACAATATGCCCTGATATCCTCTTCCTTCACAACCCACGTCATCCAAGTCCTTAAAAGACTGCTATATTCTAAGGGGTGTGCAAAACTTCCTTCCTGGAGAACATCATTAGCCCTAAAGGAGCACCCATGGACCAAGTCAATATGTCTGCTGTAATGGACTGGCCCATTCTCAGAGCAGTGAAGAATATACATTTTATTTGGCTTTGTGCCTTTTATCCTAGAGGTCGCCAGATCAGATCATGTGATCCGCAAGATATGACACAGATTTTACACCGAATACCTGTCTTGTCTCAACCCCCCCATTTCCTGACCAGGCTTGGACCAGCCCTGCATGAAGTGGCTGGGATGTATAGGCCTTAGGGTTAAGGATGTCGCCCAAGGTGGCTTGAATCCCCAATCCTTCGATCAGCAAACCCAGAGCCTCGACCTCCAGAGCCACCTCTGCCCCAATGAAGATTATAAAGTAACTTCCTCATTTCACAAACTTCCACTAACAATTCGTGGGTTCAGTTCCATTGCCCACCTCTAACGACTCTTTTCAAAAGGGTATCCAAAAATCTCAGATGGGACAACACACTTGAGGAAGCTTCCAAAAACCTCAACGGAGCATTCAACCCGCTCAGATTCTCAAGCAGCCAGACCCTGGCAATCACATTTATCATGGAAAGTGAACCGGAAGTGGGAGCCATCTTGTCACAGCAATTTGGAAATACAGCTAAACTTTACTAAACGTCATCTGAATAGAACTGCAATTGTGGAAACAGAGAACAGCTTTCCATGAAACCGGCACTGAGGGAATGGCATCATTGGATAAAAGTAGTTACATACTGTATTCCTTCACCATATACATGAACCACTAAAATCTGGAGTATCTTAAAGTTCCAACTTTCATCATTTTATAGTATTTCTTAGTATGGCTCGGTTACACTCTGACATCATTTGACATGGTATAGGAATGAAGTGCTGAAGGCAGAGATAAGGTGAGATATGCAGGCTCTACGTAAATGTACAGAAAAACCAAAAGATAATGCCAACTCTTTACAAATAGCTGTACGGTGAGCTCCGAGTTGGTGCTATGGGTGGAATGCTCTGGCTAAATCATTAATTCCACCATTCATTCCCTTGCATATGGTACTGATTTTCACATGCACTTGAACTTGTGCCTAGTATTGAGTGGGCTCCCCAGGCATGGAAAAAAAACTCATTTAATTAATTGTTTAAGATCTGTAGCAAAAGTCATGAAAGTGAGAACTGGGCTTAAACCTTGCCAATGCAGCCTGACCATTGTCCTCCTGCCATCCTGCTTACATCCTTCTGCTATATTACTTCCTTGAGCCATCACTTGGGACATAGATCAAGAGATAAGAAACGCGCTGCCTCAGCAAATCCCCAGTTCCTGCTTCTGGGCAAAAACTGCATACCCAACCACAGCAATGTAAGAGAAGCTCATGCACCAGCTACAAGTCTCTTAGTACTGTACTTATGACTTAACTTAAGATTAATTAGCAATGCTACGTTACACCTCCTGGGTTGGGAGCTTGATTCTTCTCATAAGACTGTTTTTTGCAGTTTGCACAGCGGCCTGTGCTTGGAGGGTTTCCTCGGAGTACTTTGGTTCTCTCACAGTCCCGAGGCATGCATTATAAGTTGTTTGTCATTTCATGTGCATGTGAGCATGTGCATGTGCTTGTGGGTTGGTGCACCATCCAAGGCGTACGCTGACTTGTACCCTGAGCTTCCTGGAATAGGCTCCAGGCTCCTGTGACCCTACACAGGAGTAGCAGTATAGACTAAGTAAATGGCTAAATAGGTGGTTAACACCTGACCATGTCATAACCTGCCAAATACAATATAAAGGTCAAAAGTATTTGGACACAATCATCATAGGCATATGTGGTTATTTCCAAAACTGTAGCCACAAAGTTGGAAAATTACAAGTCAGAGTAATAAAGAGAGCCAGATCATGATGAAACCAGATTGTAAAGCTGACAGCAGACGTGGCAAACATAAAACACACCTACTTTATTCGACTCAATGTGTCTGATATATCAATATGATTTGCAAGGTGCTTTCTTATAAAGACCAGGAAAAAGAAAAGAAAAGAAATAGAAGTAGAAATGATGAACGCTATTCACAAAGACCTGACTTCAATAAAGTATTTTTATGACAGCGGTCCAAGCTGAATCAGACTAGGACTGGAGGACGGCTTCTTTTGAACTCCTTTCTGACGTGATGTTTGGGTTTTGCATCCTGTGTCATACATTGGTCAACTGTTAGGAACTATCTGTGTTCTGAAGAAATTTTTCTTCAAAGACTTACAGCCTCTCTGTCTCTCTCTGTCTCTCACACAAACACACACACACCTCTGCATTTCTGGGTAAAAGTGAAAGGTGACAAAAACATGACATCATTCGAGTGAGCTGTGGAAGAAATCAAAGGCTTCTAGGGGACCTTCACTACTTTATGAATGACTTGTCAAGTGCGATAAAGCAGTGGAGATATTCAAGCAAAGCTGATAAAGAAACATTTAGACCTTTACGCTGATGATCGTTCCATGCTAGAACTCTAAAAACAAGTCAAAAGACGTTGATTAAAATAAAGGTTTGTTTTGCTTTTATGTTAAGAAGCTGAGCCTATCAAGAGCGAACAGCAGATGATAACAATTTCAACCAATTCCATAAGCTCCGAGGTTTAGACGTCTTAAAAACACAATATTGGCGTTAAAAGGTGTCTCACCTAGGTGAAAGAGTGATTTTTTTTAGATTTCACATGAAAAGACATAAACCTGAAAAAGTGTTTTTATTCTAAAATGCAAAATTGTTAAGACATTGCAACATGAATTTGATGTGGTTACGGACACTACAGATTTTTTAGCTTTTATCAAAAAACTATTTAAAGCAACAAATTTTACAGGTCATGCTTCTCGAAGCTTAAAATGTTAGTATTAATATGCATAAAAAGTATGAATAATTTGCATTTTAAATTATTATAGTTTGAAGCGAGACAGTACTGTATAACACTGAAAAATGGCCATTTTTGGGGCACATACAGTATAAAATCATCTCTCCAAAATGGATAAAGTGAGCAACTTCATGTTACATAAACTTTAGAAGGAGTTTCCTTGCCACACACATTTTCTGTATTAATATGTATAACATAAAAATAAAAAAAAAATCAGCACCAATATTGTGTTTTGGCTGAGAATTAAAACACTAGATAGCTAGACGGTTTTAAACGTATGTGCCATCCTGACAGGTTTCTCATCACAGGAGCTGTATAACCATAGCCACAAATAATGTTTATGATTTAACATAAATATACCACTTCAACTAAATATTAACACTAGCTGTCTATGTTTCAAAAAAACTATATTTATCATAACTTTCTTGCTCATTGCTTTTAGATGTTCTAATACTGTTCTTTTTTCTTTTTTAATATGATATTATTATGTTATTGTTTCTTGATTAATAAATGTAATGAATTTATCTTCAACTAGAGCTGTGCGATTGAAGCGATAATAGTTTAATCCATTTTTTTGGGGGGGGGTTAATTTGATTTATTGAATATGTGAGTAAGTCAGAAAATAATTAATTTAGGTAAATACATTTTAAAAAGGTAAAGGGATCCTTGAATTATACCACATCATTTTGCAGAGAAAAAAAAAAACTAAACTATACTTGTATTTTACAAGATTATTACGTCTTCTTTATCTTTAGATTTTATGTGTGGTCAGTGAAACACCGCCTCCTACTGCACTGGAGCATGGAGCAGAAATTTGTCAGGAAAGAATGAAAGAATGAACAACACAAGTCACATAACATATCAATGTTTATTAGATATTTTTTAGTATTTCAAATCCTAAGCAAATCCTGCAATTAACATTAGCGCTGTTGAATCGAATTGATTTGAATTGAATCGCAATGCACACAAAAAAGAAATGAGTCTAACTCTGATTCACGGCTCTATTTTCAACGCCATAAAATGTAAGCTTCAAGAAAAGCAAATACTTGTGGAAGGTACTGTACGGTATATCTATCTTAGCCCTGGCACGTAACTGTCCGAGGCTTAAGGAATGCGGTCTTTGGCCCCAAATATGGCTCCACACACACAGATCCACAATCCCACAACGCCACAAACACACACTCCATCCCCCAGGGCACAGAGGGCACAGTTGGGTGATGCAGGCCAGGATTTTTATGACAAAATATTGATCTTCTCACTGGAGCACGCCGCAAAAACTCGGCCCAGACAGACAGCAAAAATAACTGTAACCATAACTGTTTCCTGCCGGTGGGGAATAGATCTCCAGCATGGATCTAACCCACGTGGGGGTTATTTCTGGAGGGCCGGAGCACGTTCGAGCCCCAGGGCTCTTAACGTCTCTCGAGTCGGAAGAAGAATCATGCTTCATGATACGTCCTTTCGGTCAGAACGGCCCAATTTAGAACTTAGTGCTGAAAAGTGGAAGGAGTAAATATAATACATCTCCCCGCTGTTGCGGAATTTAAAGTGTACACACTGTTCACTATGTAGTGCACTAGTTACTCTGATGACATCGGACTCTGGACTCTGATTGGTCGTTGATTAATTTCATATAATAGCAGCTCTGACAGTAGTGCTTTAATTATTATTATTATTATTATTATTATTATTATTATTATTATTATCTAATAATTATTGTTTCTATAGCAACAGCTCATTTATAATGGACACTCTCCATATAAAATGACTTGTAAGGGTGTTATTTAGAACTGAAGGTTAAATAATAATTTGACATAAAGACCTCAATTCAGGAAAAAAACAAAACAACAAAAACAAAACAAAGCTAGTGATGTTGTGCAGTTGAAGGAAATAAATGAACACCAGGCTGGGGAGATGAAGTGGAGCTGTTGTTAACACTCTGTTGTGGATTATTTTCTTACATTCTTTGATTATACACAGCGATTTGCAAGCGTAGTTAGCCACTAATCATGTACTATAGTTCCCGCTGGAGCGCTGCATTAGCTGAATTAGCATTAGCGCACCGTTGTATTTATAAAGCAATAGCTAACGCTGCTGGATCCGGACGCGCGCTTCATCTTTACGAGGCGAACAAACACACTTCTTGGGTTGTGTCCTGCCTGAAGGTTTTAAAGTCAGAGGAAGACAGGATGCTAACACTGATTCCTCTCTCTCTTTCCCGCACACACACACACACACACACACAGTACAAACAGACGGGGTTAACTAATAGCGTCTCAGGGACAACCCGGTGTATTTTTGTGTGCTTAAAAGCTTTCAGGCTGATTGTTTACATGCGAGTCTTCTCCCTCGCCATATGGTGTGTTTCGCTTTTAATTATCATAATACCAAAGTCTTTGTCTTGGCAAGCACATTTAAGTAATAACATTTTTCTTCTTTCTTCCCAGTGCAATGTTGGGAATATTTTATTTGCACACAGATCCATTCAATTAAATCAGACGTCTGTTAAATGGCTGTCGGAAAACACTAAGCGCTGTTCGGACGCGATCAGTTTTCCATGTGCAAAAGGTGTGTGAGTGTGTGTGTGTGTGTGTGAGGGGGTAATGTAATTATTAGTCTAGCGAGTCTCAAAATCTGAATCCATCACGCCAGTCGTTCTTACAGACTCAGAGTGTATTTTAATACAAATGTAAAGTTTTTGAACAAGTGCTTGTTGTAGGGGGGCGTGGCCATTCTAGCTGCACCGAACTTGATTAGTATTATTATTAACGTGACCCTATAAGCTAAAGGTTAAATCAAATTTGGCGGCACAAGGACGTAGTGGTTCGCACTGTGGACTCGCACTTCAAGTGTCGGAGTTCATGAAGTGCAGGTTCTCCTGGTGCTTGGTGGGTTTCCTCGGGGAACTCCGGTTTCCTCCCACAGTCCAAAGACATGCAGTAAATGTAAAAAAAATTTGGGGGGGTGTATTATGCCCCAAGTCCTCTGGGTTACCGTAACCCTGAACAGGATAAGGCTATGAATCAGTGACGAGACCTATTTTAAGTTTTGAATTTTCTTCTTCTATTGGACTATAATTTAGATTATTTTAAGATTTTTAATTCATTAAATAATTTGGCAATTAAAAAGTTTTGCTTAAAACATAGCAAAATACAAGAGGAATTCAAATAATAATAATAATAATAATAATAATAATAATAATAATAGAAAAATTCTAAATTTGGTTTATTGTAATCACACAACAAGAACTAGTAAATAAACTTTGCTACATTTAAGATGAACCTGCTTTGATGGTATTGTATGAAGCATATGAGATGAAATTTCATCTCTGACCGTATGAGATTATAAGTCACGACTATGTCAAGGGTTTGTTTAAAAAAAATAAATAAAAAAGACAGAAAAGCAGAAATTCCTGTCGACTGCTGTAAACATCGCATGCTTTACTAGTGGCCTACACTGACTTTGTTACTGATCCGCCTCCAATTTATAGAAACGTATGAGACCTTTGTTTACGATTATTTTACAGATGCTGTTTAAATGATTATACGTCATAATCACACAATTTCGCATTGCAGAATAAGGCTATTTTTATTTTTTTATAAATTTTCACCGGGACTCGACATACTTACTGTATAGAGTGTGCATTAACTGGAGTTATCAGTGTTGCTCCTTGTATATAAGGTCAATACAGGCATAAACTTTATTGCTTACAGTTTGTGAAAAATTATGAATTTTGACTAAATTAAAGTAATTCGGTCTTAGTTACATTGCTCCACCTACACATGTAAAACGAATCCATTCTGAATATGGGTAATAAAATGGAAAGATGTGTGTGTGTGTGTGTGTGTCACTCTAAATCGTACCCCTCTGACTAAACCTCTTGTGTCATGTTGGAAAAACAGAAAAGAACGGCGAATAAAAACTCGCGGCTAGTGATGAAAGAAAAGAGCCAGCGCGACTCTAACAGGATCTTTATTTTTCCTTCCCTTTATTTTCCAGGTCTCAGCTGAGAGGAGGAGGAATCGCAGTTCGAACGCTGGAGGGATGGAGCACTCAGCTGTATCATAACACATTTACACAGACTCACACACGCAGCGCGAGATCTCTGTACAGAGTTCACTCTGACCTTGTGAGCTAGAACGAGAGGAACAAGCTGTGGAAAGAAGAACCGATAGAGCTTTGAAGTCTCCTTTGACTGTTGCCCTTTTCTCTTTGAGCTCTTTTTTTTTTTCTTTCTTTCTTCTGCCTACAATCACGTCTCTGTTCGTCCTGATCGTAGCGTACACATCACGTACTGTAGCGCTGATGAGGTTTAAAGGTGCTGTCAGGAACACTCTCACTGTTAGAGCCAGTTTTTAATAATTTTTTTCTAAAGCCCCGCCCCAGAAAGATGTATGATTATGGAATGCTTGAGAATAGGGATTTGATTTTGTACGCTGATGTTCAAAGCTTCCTCTTCATCGTGTTGAAGTGTTCCACCACCATCCCTACATCTCCAAACACTCAGTAATGAACTCTGTAACCAGGGCAGTGATGATGATCTGAACACCTCCACATGCTCACCAAATTGTACAAACTCCGCCCTCTCCCAAATGAACAAACTCCGCCCATTTGTTCCCAATAGTTGGAACCAGGATTCCAACTATGGAAACAGTACCGCCCCAGGGGGCAGGACATATACATTTTAAACCTAATTTAATTGGACCAACTGGAGACGGGTACATCCTGAAAGTCATGAACTTAACAGTAAGATTCTCACATCTCTCAACATCTCATCAGCCAGGAGACATGATTGACAAGTGATAGGAAACGCCTCCTCTTCCTGATAGACAGATTGATCATTTATAGATCTTTTGCACAAGACGTCATGATGTCTGTCCGCCATGGTCCTGCCCTCTTCCTTATGGCAAAAGTGCCGTTACTTACAGGACACCAGAGCCAAAACCCACATTCACAACCAGAGTCACAGAAGCACTTTCAGTAAGAACACACATCTGATAACGTTATGTCGTCTTA
>JAQMYI010000038.1:30624085-30638176 GCA_030014275.1 Clariallabes melas
TTGGTGATTTCTGAGGCTGGTGACTCTAAATGAACGTCTCCTCTGCAGCAGAGCTCAGTTTTGGTCTTGATTTCCTGGGAAGGTCTTCATGAGAGACAGTTTCATCATCATGGAGCTTGATGGGGTTTTGCAAACACACTCGACACAATACTGTTCTTGTAAGAACTGTTCCAGAACAGTCGACCTTTACTGCATGTGAAACAACTGTTTTACAGGAAACTGCTTTTCTTTCACCAATTAGTCCATATCATCCACTTGTGAGTGAAGTCTAATGAAGCGAGAACAAAGTGTAACAAAGTATAACCCACTGCACTTTTCCACTTCACTACTGTCAAATCTGCTTTCACAGAAAATTAATCAACCAATCAGAATTCACAATTCATGGTCTACGATAAGATGATCAGTACAACACGTGCTACAAGAGGGGGTTTTCCCTGAAAGCCCCCATAGGTCATGAATAACACGGAACAAATCGGTTGAGACCTTGCATGCCTCCGTTTTGTCTCTTCTGGGTCATGAACATTCATAACACGACGTAATGATTCATACCACAGCGAACTATAAAATGTCAAAGTAGACCATCTCGTATAAAACGCTCCGCTAAACCTTCAGGACCGCAAAGCGCTTTTATGGCCTGTAAGACGCCATATTTTCCCATGTTCCTTTATTTTTTTTTTCTTTTGTAAATCTTTTTATTGAGCGCCCTCGATCCTTTCAGGGTTTGAGGCTAGTAACCGGGAACAGATGCAAATTTCAGTGGGAACTAAGTGATCATTTGTTGTGGTTTTGCTGCTGGAGTTTCTCTTCTAATTGCTGAATCACAGAGCTCAGCGTGGGCACGCAGACCAGAATGGAAGCGAGCGAAAGATCAGAGAAACAGACTGATGGCTTGGTTAAAAAAAAAAAAAAAAAAAACATCCCTTTGAGCTAGGACAATGAATTAGCCTGATGTGGCTTCACTGACCAGAATTGAATCTATTTGAGGGAACTAAGTTTTAAAGAATCATTATTTAACATAGTTAACAAATTATTTGACATAGTTACCGTGGTAACAAATTGGACTTAACGCATAACTCACATAGTTATAACTCTGTGGTTGTTGCATGTCATCATGGCTAGCAATCATTGTTATTATAGCTTAATGAGATAAACTACCGCACACAGTAGAGTTTTAGCTCGCGGCTATCAGATATGAGGGTGGTGCGGTGCTAATGCTAGTCAGGCTTTGCAGTGCACCGTTTATTTCCTAGTGATAAAACTGTTAGCACGGGCTAATAGCGAAGCCAGTTCCTGCCAAAGCCTCGTTCTGCCTGAAAGCCCTCGCTGTTCCTTTGCCATTTCGCTTCTTTCCAGCAGCATGGAAGCGGCTCTACACTGGCCCGTTGGGATAGTATCGGTCGGCTAATGCTAATGTGGAGCAATTTGGTGTTGAGTGACCCGAGAAGCTCAGGAGAACAAAACCTTTGGCTTACTTATTCAGCATTTAGAAAAATAAAACGCTTTATTTTGTCATAAAGCAACTTTCCAGCAACCTGGATGTAGATTTAGGTTTCGGTGACATTTCCTTGACAAATTCCTTAATAAAACAAAAAGAAATTGGCTGAAATTCAAACCTGTCCCAATTTGTTACTTTATGTGAAAAATATTGGGTAAATATAGAAATGAGGAAAGTTCTGTGTATTCAGAGGCGTGTTACACCGAATCCTAAAACAAGGTGTTTCTCTGTTTAGTACTAAATTTAAAAAGCATTCGGCATTTTCTTAATTGAAATCTACGCAAATGAAAAAAAAATCTGCAGTTTTTTCCTCTGTTTTGTGTCCATAACGCTTGAGTAAGTTCTGAAAACCGCTTATGCAATTCTGTAATTTCAACTGAAAAGTTTGACTGCAAAATGAGATAAAAGCCATTTTCACTATTTTTGGAAAAAGAAATATTTTCCTCGGTCACACACAATTCCCTATCCTGAATTATTTTGGTTAAAAAACTCTTTATACATCGAGTATTGTGTAGATTCTCCTATTGACACTTGGGCAGCTTTGGGGACCTCAGGGTCATGACTCCTCAAGACCTCTTGGAGTGTGCTGTGGGGTCTTGCAGCAGATTCTTTGGGTGCTGTATGTTGGTGTGGTGTCCATGGATCAGACAAGGGACATCCCACAGGTTCTTGGTTCTGGGCAGTTTTCAGGCCGGGCCAGTGCTTCTCATTGATCTGACCAGACGGGTTAGAACTTGATTCCCGCAGGCATGAGTGAGTCTTGGGTGCCCATGATCCTGTCACCAGTTTTCTGGCGTATATTTATTAATTAATATTGATGTGTTAATGATTTGTGGTGTTAAAGTTATGGCTGATTAGTGTATTCTTCTTCTAGCACTCGTTTTGCTGCATTTGGGAACCGTGACACACTACAGCTAAAGAACTCTCAACAGAGGTATAATGACTTCTGTAGATGAGATGTTTGTTACTGTATGTCTGGTTTAATTCACTTAATGTTCTCCAGTTACAATGTCTGAACTCTATTATATCCTTATCGAGCTGCGGACAGACTCAATATGTGGTCGGTTGATGCCTAAACTGACTATGGTGTGTCCATGTACCGTGGTTGTGATCTGTTGTCATCTACCAAAGTGAAACTGAAACTGATAGAGGAGAAGGCTGATGCTGCTATAAACTAAATGGTTTGCATTGCTTTTAATACCTTCTCTTTTAATATTTCAACAATTCTAGCAACTAAAAACACTTTTACTTCTTTATTCCGATTGGATGCCAGTGACAATGCACCAAAAAAACACAATCAAAGAATGAGTTTGCTATATTTTTTATTTTGAACTGTATCAACGTACAGGAATCACTGATACTGAACAGCATTACAGTATCACAAACGCCACTATAATCTGATTTATCTATTGTGAAAATAAAACCTGTAAGATCTGGATTTATAGCGCTTTGCAAAATCATGCAAAATTTAAAAGCGGTGCAACTTGCAAAAAAAAAAGGATTTATCTCATTTTGCGGTCAGACTTTTTATTAAAGGTCTGAATACTGATGTGGACAATTTGGAAAACTCAACCTACAAACCCATTATCGGATTAAACTATTGATTAAGAGTCAGACTCAGTTATGTATGTTTGAGGTTGTGTTAATTTTATTGTTCGCCTTAGTATTTAATATCTGCAGATCTGTGAATCTTCAGGCTCTAACACTCTTGAACTCTTAAGTGTGTTTTTTCTTCACTGTTTTCTGCATTCATTCTGTGATCTGCACTACACACACACACACACACACACACACTCACACATACACACCATTCAGGGAGTAATGAACAAGTCGAGACGAGAAGCAGCGAGGCACACACTTTCCTTAACCTCAGTCTCTTACATTACAGCAGGAGGCAATTTCCCGCTAAATGTCATTACAATGTTCTTTTTTCTTTGCTTGAGTATGCTGGCAAAGTGGCATCATTAATTGTGTTTGGTTTTGGGCAGATAATCTCCCTCAGTAAAGCAGCCTGTAAAAACACATCGCTGCGAGTGTAATTACAGTCGCAGGCAGCAGCGCAGAGGCAAATTTATCTCTCGCTCAAATGATATTACGAGGCCACTGAGAAGCTGAGCATCGCACAGACTCCGGCTCGCGCCGAACAGCCGCGTGTACGGCAGCATCTCGGTGAGGCCGGCACGGTGACCGCATGGCCGGACTGCTAGATAGTGGTGACGTCATGCACTCCTGATAGAACCCGGAGCAGGTATTTGAGTTGAAATGCGTGAAATATGAGAGAAATGAAATAGACAAAAGCTAAAATCATTTCAAGATGTTCACATGCAAAAATATGAATAAAAAACATGCAAGTAAATGAAATGTTTGAAGATATAACATAAACAATAAACATGTACATCACTGTATGCCACTTTAATGTACAATTTAAAAGGCAATGCACAAACATTCAAGCGAGCAAGAGCAAGAGATTGATCTTAGCGAGAGATTCTTAGCAAATGAATACAGAATGACATTGAAAAATATATTTTTTTAATGATCTTTTCAATTTATTTCATGATAAAGTATTTTTAAAAGATCATCTCTTCCATAGCATCCTTCTCCTCATCTCAGTCGCTCCTGAGATGCTTCTATAACGTGACTGGAGTCCACCTGCACATCACTGAATACACTCACACACTCACTCTCTATACTGCTCATCATTTACAGGTCACGGGAGGCCTGGAGCCTTTCCCAGAGGACTCATCAGGCAGGATGCACCCTGGACGGGGTGCCAATACATTGCAGAGCGCAAGCACACACACTCAAACACTCACTCACACACTACGGTAAACACAATTAGCCTAATCTGCACGTCTTTGTAAAACACACCAAGCTCTAGGAGAACATGCAAAAACCACACACACACACACACAGACCATAGGCGGGAATCAAACTCAGACCCTGCTGGCCACAAGGCTAACCCCTGAACTCATTGGACTGTCCCTGACTCGCTTTTTCATCTGAATCTGAATCATTTTTATGAAGTGGTTTTATCTGAAGAATGCATACCGTACTGTATCTACACTGTTTAGCTAAAATGATGTGTTTTGATCTGTTTGGATTTGACTCTTTTTTGCCTCACCTGTTTTTATCTGAATCATTTTAAACTGGATGGTTTTAGTTTAATCTCATTTATTTATTTACTGAATACTTACTTGTTTTAAATCTGTTCCAATTTTCACTGAACTCGTGTTCATAGATTATTTTCACCTAAATCGCTTTTTTCACATGTTGCATTATGCGGAATCATCAAAATTGTGTTTATCGCTATGTTTTTTTATCTGAATAATCACAGAATTTAGCAGAATCATCAGTCCCCACTCTTTAGTCACCAGTGACCTTGATGCGCCCGCCGGGCGTGGTCTCGGTGTCACCGCCGCTCGTCGGCCCACGTGGCTGGAAGTGGATGTGGGACGCTGGCTCCTGCGGTATATTTGGATGTTTGCATCCATGTGATCCGGGCTCATGTTTTCAGCTTTGGGCTGGGGGAAATGGGATTGTGGCCTGATTTCCTGTGTGAGGGCTAAAATAGACACGCGCGCAGCGGAGAGCCTTTCAGGCTCGGCTATTTACAGATCACACACACTGTGTGCACACGGCGGGCCAAGGAGATACGTGATAATGCTCCCTCACACGCGGCGGAGGGCGAAGGGTAGGTGGGCTGCGTGGGTGCTTTTACGCTTTTACACACAGACGCCGGGGTCGAACCCGAGACGGGAAGGGGACTGATCATCACGTCTGAACATCACGCACGTATGAACATCACGTTTCACGTTTCTGCATGTACAGGAAGGGCATTTTGAAGAAAGGAATTTTTCAACCTCAAACGTCTAGTGTGAAGTTTTACAGTCTTTTACAGTCTTCAGCTATAATGTTGTCAAATATCTCAATAATATAACAGTGTGTCTATTCGTCTTTTCGTCTTTGACCCATATTTAAACGGGAGCTTTTCTCAGTTACTGTACCTGCTCGAGGATCAGCACAGGAAGTTCAACTTTCTGAAGGACGTCGTGTCCCGCTTATCTCTCTGACACACAAAGGCTTTTCAGGATTTTTCCACACAGAGCTGCTGAGTGTTCTTAAAAACAACGGTTTGGTGCGGCTGCGTGCAAAAGTATTTATACCCTGTTTTAGCATCTAATATAGTAACATGCACAAAATTAAATGCTGCTGTTGCAGATTTTATTTCATTACATTTTATTATTAATATGTAATAAAATAGGAACAATAATAATGATAATAATAATAATAATAATAATAATATATTAATAATAATAATATATCAATAACAATATCATTAACAACAACAAAAATAATATTTTTCCTAATTAGCATGAATAAATAAATAAATAAATAAATAAATGGATATGTTGGCATAATAATAATAATAATAATAATAATAATAATAATAATAATAATAATAAAAAGAAGGAGGACAAGAAGAAGAAGAAAACTAAAGATTTTACCATGACTGAAAGGATACAATTACAGTTTAGAGAACATGAAAGAGGTTTTATTCAGATTTTCTTTCTTTCTTTCTTTCTTTCTTTCTTTCTTTCTTTCTTTCTTTCTTTCTTTCTTTCTTTCTTTCTTTCTTTCTTTCATTAATAAATAAATATTGGCCTTTTGGATTAAACCCAACACGTTTAACATCTTTTATGACATTTCATCACATTACACTTCTGGATTGGTCAGAAGTTGTTGATTAATTCTCTGAAACAGCAGTTTTGACAGAAGCGCAGGCTTGTATTAATGCTTAATTAGTTCTAATTGTAATAACATTATTGGTTTCTATACAATAGTAACGTTTTGTTTAAATGGACATGTAAAACAGATGCGTCTGGTTAGAAGATTAAAAAAAAAATAATAATTGATATGGCAACATTTTTTTGTGGAAGGAGTCTCCAGTATCAGTGCTTACAGTGAGAGGTGAAGCTGTAGAGGGGGTTTTGTAGTTTCTTGAAACTTAGAGATATATAGTGCATATACGAGGCCTGAGAGAGAGAGAGAGAGAGAGAGAGAGAGAGAGAGAGAGAGGGAGAATGTGCAGTAATTGCAGTGTTCATCACTCAGCAGTGTTGGTCAATATGAAGTAAGTGCAGTGAAGGTGATGACCACGAACACATCAATCTCACACCACTGACTCCGGCACTTTCTGCAAACAAGCCGCAGCCAGAGACGCCGCCACACCCCTGCGTCTTTAGCTCGCACACACACACACATACAAACACACACATGCACACATACTTGCTTAACCACACTAAATTTCAGGAAAACATCTGCACATCATCAGGAAAGGAACCGCTGCTGCGCTCAGTCTGTCTGCATCTGCGTGTTCTTCACTGTGTCTTTCTGCCTGCACTTCTTCATGTCAGTTTTTTTTTTTTTAACTAATAAAATGTAAAAGTTCAGCTAAACTGTGCAAATGGAAATTAAAGACATCATCCCATGCTTTTGTATATATTTTTTTTTGTTCCACCCATTCCAACAAATATAAGCAGGCTTCATGAAAAGCAGTCCCGTCACATTAATTGGAAACAATTTCAGCTGCACATAAAAGCAGCGTCGCTCTCTCCCAGGAGAACCTGATTCCGAAAACGAGTGCAGAACTCCATCCTTCCAACTCCATCCTTCCTCTGCGTCTCAGCTCTTTATCAGACTGGAATGCAGATCAGACTAGTTTTGACCCCGGGGGTATTCTGTTACAGTCGGACGACTGAGAAACCACAGCGAGAGTTTCAGTCACACACACACACACACGCAATCACACACACATACACACACACAATCACACACACATACACACACACACACACACACACACACACACACACACACACACACACACACACACACACACACACACAGATGGACCGAGTGTCTAAAACAGGAATTTAAAATATGTGTTTGAAACGCAAAACACGTTTTTGTGATTTAACTATTTGTGTTTGATCTTGTAAAAGGAAATTAAAACAAAACAAAACAAAAAAAAAAGATCTGTGATTTGTATTAAAATGCCTTTGTGTTTTTAAACCTCATTGAATTTTTTTTAATGTCTACAAAAAACATAGTGACACAAAGAAAAAAGGACAGTTTAGCGCTGGCTCGAGGCTCCAAGTCGCTCTTTGGCTAGAAGCAAAGTCGTATCAAAGACCTTCTGCTTGCGAGCAGCTCTCGAACAAATCCATTTAATGAACAGCCCACGAGGAACACAGCTCCTTCTGTTACTTAGAAGTGTGTAAGCACTGCAGCAGCTTCAGTTTATGAAGAGCTCACAGACAGCGCAGGCCTCTGAGCAGCTCATGAACAGTTCTACTTCTAATCGGGAACAGTTCATTAGGGATTTTATGCAAAAATTCCCCATGAGCTGTTCAGGAAGAGCACATCACCTTCTGTTTATGAACAGCTTACAGTATGTACAATGGAATTATGGAATTATAAAAAAAAAAACTATAAACAGCTGAACTGTTCATGATTGCCAAAAGCTCATACAATCCTGTGAACAGTTCATGAAACATTTAGCAGCTTCTGTTTGTGATTTAAGAAAAAAAAAAAGAAAGAAGGAAAACAGCCAAATTTATTTCTTTTTGTGAACAGCTCATGAACAGCTCAACGCCTTCCAATTGTGCACGTGTAGTAAATAGTCCCACGGGTTCTGACTGTGAGCAGTTGATTACAAACATGTGTGTTCCTTCGTTCACAAGCAATGTAACTCTGAAGGTGTACTGTTCATCAACAGCATGGTACCTTCTCTTTCTGAACAGTTCATGAACAATTCAAGAACAATGCAGTAGTTTTTGCATGCGGTTTTGTCACGAACAGCCAAACTGTTCCTGTTTGCAAACAGTTGATGAAATCAGAGTACCAGCTTCCGCTTGTGCGCAGCGACGCAGTCCTGTGAACAGTTCATGAATAGTGCTCTAGTTTCTGCCTGTGCTACGGACCGTGTTATTCGGTTATGAACAGCTGAACTATTTCTGTTGGTGAAGAGCTCGTGAACAAATGCAGGAACTTCTGTTGGTGAACAGTTCATGGATATGGCAATCATGTGGACAGTTCATGAACAGTGTAGCAGCATTTGCGTGTGAATAAACAGTTCATAATCAGCTAAACTGAACAGTTAACACGCAGCACATCAGCATCTAATTGTGAGTAGTAAATGAATCAACTTTCTAACCTGCAAGTAAACAGTGTAGCGATGTTGGATTGTAAGCAGTTCATGAACAGTTCTTAAGCAGTGCAACCCTGTGAACAGTTCATGAGCAGGGCAACTCTGAACAGTTCTTGAACAAAGGAAAAGTTCATGCAGAGTGCAGCAGCTTCTCTTTGTGAGCAGTTTGTGAAAGGTGCATCTCTTTCCAGTAATAAACAACTCATAGACAGAAAATGAAAAGCCCTCATCACTGAATGTTCTTTACTCAAAAGCTCCCTCTCTCTCTCTCTCTCTCTCTCTCTCTCTCTTTCTGCTTTTTTTCCCTCTCCCCTGCTGAACCGTGACATGCCTTTCACAGCAAGCCTGAAACACATCTCGCGCTGGCTCCCGGTGCAGCTATTCGCCAGGGGTTAGAGGGGATTTGTAAACACTCCGGGCGTGCGAGTGCTTTAAGTACACTACACAGCTGAGCGAGTGCCGCCTTTTCTACACTCCAGTGCACTCCTGAGGGTGTGGAGCTACTGTAGTGCGGGGATGTCAGACTTAGGACTGGTGCTTTTGTTCAATGTGGTTTAAAGGTACGGTACAGGAGGGAGATTCTGTCATCTGTTCTTGCATCTGCAACAGATCTCAGCTAGGGATTAGTCAGAAGACCAGGGCTAATCATGAGCTACACACTACCACACATGCACACGTGTAAATTAACTTTGGAAAGAAGAGCATAGAAACTAATCTATGCTCTTCCCTCCTGGGGAACACTGTTATGTTGAGGTCTGATGTTTAGGTTTTTACTGGTCACTGGATCACACTAACTGCTTTGGCACAAATGGAGATATTTAAGGTTTCGTACATTGGTTAAGTTTCATTACATTGACCTACTGTAGGTTTTAGGTTCTCCTTGTGCTACTGAGGCAGCTCCAGCTCTGGCGTTGTGCTGTACTGTAGTGTCTGGCACCAGGATGTTGGCAGCTAATCCTTTGGGTGATGTGGGTTGAGGAGTGGAGACTCCATGGATTGGACTTGTTTGTCTGGCATATCCAATGGGTGCTTGATCAGGCTGGGATCTGAGGATTTTGGAGGCCAGGTCAGGGGCCTTGGGCTCTTCGCCTGCTGGGTGTTCTGGTGCCTTTCATTAATGGACAGCATTGATATCTTTCTTTCATTTGATTTGTGCTGCATTGACTTTTCTATGCGACCAGTTCTTTTGGACTGGGTTTGGACTTTGGGTGAGACTAGTGTGCCAGTTTACCGGTATATAATTGGTGATCAATGTTATTCAGTTCACCTGACAGTGGTGCTGATGTCATGGCTGATCGGTTTATTATCTAAGAATGTGGTGTTACTATTAAATCAATGGCCACTACCTGTGAATTATAGATAGGCCACACCCACTAGTGAACATCTATGGCACTAAAAGAAAGCATCCAAAAAGCATCTTTGGCAATCCACACAAGATCATGGAGGGAGAAACTGTGGCAGCGTCATAGGGATAAAGTTTAAATTGTGCCTTTTGATTTTACAATGAAAGAGAGAGAGAGAGAGAGAGAAGGGTTTTTCTCAAGGTGAAGAGCGGGACATCATGTGCATATTTAGCAGTTGAATATTGAACACTTCCTGGCTGTGGGTTAAGACGGTGACAAAGCGAACGATTCGAATTGGATCGGTTTAAATCACCTCCACTTCTCCTCCAGTGGCCCCCGTTCAACTTGTGTTTATGTTGTGTTTTGGGTTTGTGTTCCTTCCCCATTTAACCATACAACTTATGTGAATAATACCATGTACAGTAGTAATTAAACTTGGGGGCTGTTTGATAAAAAAAAAAAGAGGTTTCAGATAGAGAATTCAACATTTAGGTTGGAAACACCAATTAGCCTAATCTGCAAGTCTTTAAAATGAGGGAGGAAACTGGAGTAGCCAGAGGAAACCCAACAAGCACGGGGAGAACATGCAAATTCCATGCACATAGACCGGAATCTATCCCTCGACCCTGGAGATAAGGTGACAATGCTCACCACTACACCACCGTGCCACTCCAAACTACAAAATATGAAAAATATAAATTTGTGTTCTCTATCTTTCCATGCATGCATCTCTTTCTGTGTCTATCTCTCCATCTGTCTTAGAGTGATATAATGAAATAAAATAATTGGAAATTTGTAGGATCTGTATGGTTTTATTTAGTGTGTGAAGGGCCCGATTGTTCTTGTAAGGCTTTTTTTCCAGCAGCTTTTGGGGGTCTTAACATGCTCAAAACGTCATGGAAATCAGCACCAGGTTGAGTGACTGGGCTCTGGGTGCGGGGCGTGGGACAGGGCCATCACACAAAATTTTCCTGCATAGCTCATACACACTTGCATGTTTGCATACGAAAACCCAGTACACGTTTAGATCTCATTGAGGTTAACAACTTTCACAGTGCATGTCATGGACTCTATTCAAAAGGAAGTCACCCAGTAGAATCTGATATACTCCTCTTAGGGGATTTATATGATCGCCACCAAACTGGGCCAATGTGATCTCAAGATACTGAGGATGCAAAATTGTCAAGGGATTTCTATCAAGGGATTTGTATTTTTCATATCTCAAACGGTTCAGCCGTGACGAGGCCTTAAACGTCCTGAGTGACATCACACTGAGTGACATCACACTGAGTGACATCACAGTGTGATACTTTTTTCCAGCATCCGGGGCTTTTTTGAAGGACTTAACATAAAATTCCCCCTATTCTAAAATTATGTCATAATGATATTCGTATGTCCCCATAAATGCATGTGCTCACTGTCTTTTTGGTGAGCCTGGGTGGTGACGGGACAGGTGCTTGGGCCCGATCATTGTTTCTTGCAAATATATTTAGAATCTGGAATTGATCCACAATGAGGTTAAATGTCAAAAATAGTTGACTATGTTGTTTACTAAAAGCAAAAAGATATTCATCTTAGACACACAAGTCAGAAATAACATGGACTTCATGGTAGTGGAGGCACTTTATTTGTTTTTTGTAAATGTATTTTAATAATAATAATAATAACAATAATAACAATAATAACGGTAATAATAATGGTAATAATAATGGTAATAATAATGTAATAATAATAATAATAATAATAATAATAATAATAATAATAATAATAATATCCATGTTGTGGGATCCTGCTAGTGTGAATGTGGAACTTTTTTGTTTAATTCAAACAAAAATTTTACTTTAGTATTAACTCTAATAAGTAGTAGTAGTAGCTTTTAATGAAAAATGACATCATTTATTATTACCCAAAATCAAAGGTTTGTACTAGCTGGAGAAAAGAGGATGCAAACTTTAAGATCGTACAAAAAAAAAGAAGCCGAAGCTAAACTTTCCTAAACAAGTAATTTATTAATTAAAAAGGAGCAAGTTAAAAAGTTAATTTGTAAACAAGCGATATCTAGAGTGTTTACATATGGAATGTCCACAGAACAAGTTAGTTCCAGTCACTGTTCCTTCTCAGCTGTGTATCTGACTTGTCGATGTGTATTGAAAAGCCACTCAGTTGAAGTAACCGACAGACAACGATTAGAAATATAGTCCTAAATATAAGTCCTACAGGAAAACATAAATAACGCTAGATGCATTAGCTGTCAGCTTAGCCAGCCATGTTTATTATTCACCTGTTTGCAAAACCTTGTTAGTATAACTGTGCTAGCGGAAGTGCCGTCAACTCACGTTAGCCTGCTAATGCTAACCAGAGCAAATCAGATCAGAGTTGTAACTGTTGTAACACACATGCTTTCTTTTGTGTCTTGCGTGTACTCAGTGCTAATGTTTTAAGTAAGATTATTTTTTTTTTTGCATTTAATAAATATGTTGTTTGTTCCGTTCTGTACATTATTCGTTTCCACCCTGAGCGCATTTGAGCCTAAGTGCACTCTTGCTTGTGTGCTTTAGCCGCTATGCTTGTTTTCCCAGCAGCCTGGAGGTCCTGACCCTGACTGGGTACACGCCAGAAAACACACAGCCTCATAATTTACACTCCGCATGACTAAGAGGCCTTCGGACCAAACTGCGGCTAGCCGACTTACAGCGAGTCCCATTAAACGGCTCCAGTGGAGGGCTCCTTTAAAAGCAGACGTCTCCTTTCGTCCCCACGTCTCGCTGGTCGAATGTAAGTCCGGCGGGGGAAAAAAAGAGCCTATCACGGGGCCCTTTGCAAAATCGACCATTTTTCTTTTAAACTTTATTCTTTCTACCCAAATCCCTGGAGTAATGGCCTTTCCAGTGTGACTCCAAGCCTGGCTTGTAATTAAACATTCTTTTAGCTGGTTAACCAGAACTATGAAACAAAACCAGGGTGAGAGAGAATAACTTACCCCCTCCCCATCTCTCTCTGTCTCTCTCTTTTCTCCAATCATTTAACAGTGAGCCAGTGAGCCTTGTAAACACGGCAGTTATGTCTAGAGTGGGAAACACATGAGCTAGACACACAGACTCCAAACCCCCCGCTGCTGCCTCTCGAGTAGTCTTCCCTTCTCTGCTGCGAGAACAAACACAAACTCCGTCCATAAGCAGCAGATCCAGCGCTCCAACGATACGAGACTTGAAACCTGGAACACTATTTCCGTATGGAAGCATCCTCTCTCTGAACAGATCAGAGTTTCTTTTCCTCAAGACTTTCTACATTATTTAGACTTTGAAGTCTGTACATGAGCGTTGTCTCTAAAATCTCTCTATCGTCTCTCAAGTGCTTTGTACAGTAGATCTGCTTCTTCTACAACAGCGATCTTGAATCCTGTGTTCTGATCGGGCTGCAGGCGTTGATTCATTTTCTGCAGGTCTATATTAAGACCTTACTCACATTCACACAGAATTGTAAGCTACAGATAATAATAGCTGAATGAAAAGAACATGGTGTTATTTCACAAATAATAAAGTGTGTATTAATAATTGTTAATGATGGTGAAGTTTTCTGAAAGGAGATTATTGGCTGTATTATTATTGGAAGATTCAGTGTCTGTTCTTTATGAAGACTAGTACTCACTTCCATAGTTGTTGCTACAGGTTTATGTAATGTGATGAGCCATGGGCTCATACAGTAGGATTATGGATTTCCAGGGTGGCCTGTAGTGGTTTGGATATCTTTTGCAAAAGCAACTACGGATTTTTATAACCCAAAGATCCACCATATGGTTCCCTAGGCCTATCCATGGCCTTCTGAAGTCAATTGTAGTGAACCATAGTGGCACCATGGTAGGTAGATGGAAGTGGCAGGATGGAAGGTGAGCATTAATGTGAGCTTTAATATAAAAGAAACCTGTCCACAACCTCAAACAATCTCTAAACTCCACTCCTCAAACAAACTCCAAACTCCACTATGGCCAAGACCAAAGAGCTGTCAAAGGACACCAGAAACAAAATTGTAGACCTGCACCAGGC
>JAQMYI010000038.1:30638623-30651754 GCA_030014275.1 Clariallabes melas
CAGTATCCAGGGTAATGTCAGCATACCACCAAGAAGAACGAACCACATCCAACAGGAGTAACTGTGAACGCAAGATGAAGCTGTCTGAAAGGGACATCTGGGTGCTAACCCGGATTGTATCCAAAAAACAAAAAATCACAGATGCCCAAATCACTGCAGAATTAAATGTGCACCTCTCCTTTTTCCACCAAAACTGTTCGACAGGAGCTCCACAGGGTCAGTGTACATGGCCGGGCTGCTATAACCAAACCGTTTGGTCACTCGTGCCAATGCCAAACCTCGGTTTCAATGGTGCCACCATGATGATCAGGCTGGTGATTAGTATACTGCTGATACTGAATGCACACAGAAGATACGAGAGGAGGAACTACTATGGTTGTTACATGAACTACCAATTTTTAAGTTGCACTTTGCAGCCTGTCACTGTAAAATTAATTTAATTTAATCCATATTATTTATTAATTAATTAATTTTCTATACATGGTCATGGGAGACCTAGAGCCTATCCCAGGAGACCTAGGGCATGAGTACACCCTGGACAAGGTGCCAATCCATGGAAGGGTGTGTGTGTATATATGGATTGGAACTTCATCCAGGGTGTATCCTGCCTGGTGGCCTGTACGGGATAAGCGGTATAGGGAATGAATGAGAAAGAGAGGGGAATTGTTAAGAAGTGTTGTGGTGTTAAAGGAATAAAACACTCTAGGGTAGTAATGATAACGATGGATGTAATGATATCATGTCAGATTAAAACACCAAACCATTCCAAGTCATATGGACGTGTTTAATATAGTGGTGCATGTTAGTGTGTGTTGAATTTACGGCCCAAAACAAGGTTCTCAGAGTGTAGAGGTTTCAACCAAGAGAATCTCTGCTCTGAGCAGTTTTGGCGAGAGGTCGGCGTCCTTCTTGTCGTTCGCCAGCGCTAACAGCTGCTGCTTTAGTGTGTGCAGCTGAGAGGACACTAATGGCTGATTAAGACCCCTGATTAGGGCGATTATACTGCTACTGCTCAACACACGCTTAGCTGCCCACACACACACACACACACACACACCCACACACACACACACACACATACACACACTGTGCAAAAAATGGGTGTGCAAATTTGTACACACACACACCCACAAACCCACAAACACACACAGACACATAGATTGCAATAAAGAATGCACAGACCCCATTATCTCTATAATAAGCCTTTAAATTCTGTGTGTGTGTGTGTGTGTGTGTGTGGTTTAAGAGTTTCATGATGATTAAAAGTGATGACACCTTTTTAAAAAAACTGTCTATCACTCTATTCTAGCACATTCTGAGTCCTCGTCCTCCTGAGGCCAAAGTTTTCAACTGCATTCTGTGTATGTGTGTGTTTGTGTGTTTGTGTTTGTGTGTGTGCATTCACTCATGTTTGCTTGAAATGTACACAAACCATCAACCATTCCCTTTCTTAACCTTATCGTATCATACTTGTCCTCATTTCTATTTGAGCCCAATATCTCACACACGTATCAACAGTATAAGGTCAAAAGTATGTGCACCCCGGTCCGTGACACCCCTGTGTCCTTGGTGAACTTCCTTTTTTCCGGATGTATTCTCCTGTAGCTGTTAAAGTAATGCCCACTCTCACACTGAGAAGCTTCCCACTAGCTGTTGGAGCGCGACTGTGTGGATTCGTGTTCATTCACACATTCTAGCAGAGCGTGAGTGAGCTCAGTCAGGGCTCTGTGCAGGACACTCGAGTCCTCCTAATTCACTCTTAAAGCTCCATGTGTTCAATACTCTGGCTTTGTGGATCTTACAGGAGCATTGTTATACAAAAGGCGGTCTAAATTGTTATAAACTTCCAAGTTACAGTCAGGTCCATAAATTTTACAACAAAGATATGTTTTTTCCCACATTCGACCACCACATTGAAATGAAACACTTAAGATGTGAGCAAAGTCAACAAAGTCAAGACTCTCAGCTTTAATTCAAGGGGTTTGACAAAAAGGGTTTGATTTTTTGGAATTGCAGCCATTCTCTCTCTCTCTCTCTCTCTCTCTCTCTCTCTCTCTCTCTCTCTCTCTCTCTCTCTCTCTCGTTTGCTGTCAATGTCTGCCCAAAGTCTGGGGTGCACATACTTATGCTCCAGGGCATGGATTAAATCTGTTGTAGCTGTTATAGTAGCTAAACGTCTATCTATCTATCTATCTATCTATCTATCTATCTATATATCTATCTAAAAAAAAAAATAATAATAATAATAATAATTGTTATATTTTTTAATTAAATTAATAAAAAAAACAGTAAAGCCTTTTCACATATAAAATATATAAATGCAATATATATCTAAACCACCATTTTAGTTCCATTTATTTATTATTAACTATTTATAATTTATATAATTTATATTTTAAGATATTTATGAACCATTTATAACTAATATAATTAATAAAATATATGTAGTTTTAAATGTATTAATGCTGATAATTTTATCCTACAGTCTAAGGAAGAAACAAAAACTGATTATTTATTACTTTATTTCTATTTATATAGTTGTATTCTTTGTTTAGAACTATTTGACAGGATCATATTAGTTTTTTATATTATTTATATATTTAAAAAAAAAAATTCATATGTATGGAATTTATTAGGTTTGGAAAAGTGTTGTGCAAAGTGTGTGGAAACCATTAATCAACCATGCAACCTGTGCATATCAATCAATCAATCAATCAATCAATCAATCAGTAAATGAATGAATGAATCAATCAATAACGAGAAACTATATTAAGTCAGATACGTGTGATGCTATAACACACGCTCACGAGCAGTTATATCCTGGTGTTACTTCATCAGATAATTTCAAAGTTGTTTAGAAATAAAAGTCAGGGAAGAGAGCTGAGCAGAAATCTTTTCCCCGCGTGCTGCCGCGAGATAGGAAGGACGCTGACGGAGACGCTCGGGCCATTAAGTTAGCCGTTATTAAAAATAGATATGTTTGTACAGGAAGCATTAAGTGTGGGCTGTAAGTAAGGTGCACTTAGGCCTCCGGTCCTTTTCCGTGCTACCCTGATACGCTCGTACTTTATACTCTATACTGCTCATGAACATCTGAGATGCTTTATTACACACACCGAGGGAAGGCCAGGGGTTTACCGTGGGCACGAATAGAAAAAAAAAGAAAAGAAAAAAAAAAAGGAAAACAAGTTTATCACTGGTGATGTTACGGGAGATTAGATACTCACTCTACTGTTACAGATCTCAGGAATGTGTCTCAATATCAGGAATCACTGAATTATTTAGACAACAAAAAAACAAACAAACAAGCAAATGGAATATGAATACTTAAATAAATATATTAAACTAATTTATTTTACATAAACAATTAATTTAATAATGCCTCCAAAAACAGGCATGTGGTTTTTCTATTATATGTCAATCCATTGGTGTATATTTATAGTTTTACTCAGGTTTTAATAAAAAAAAAAAATAGATAGAGAAACAAATATTTTTTTTAATGATAACAGCTAAAATTTAGATATTTTTTACAATAAAAATTTTCCCTAAATATATTATTATTATTATTACTATTATTATTATTATTATTGTTAATAATAATAATAATAATAATAATAATAATAATAATAATAATAATAAACTTACAAAATACATTTTTATCTAAGGATACATTTATGCATGAGCCTTTAATCATTAATGAGTTAACCAAAATCTGTAGGAATCATGAGAGTGATTTAAGGACGGCTACACCAGGCTGAACAGCTTCATTTTAAACCTGAACAGAATAAATGAATAAATATATATAAAGTCTGGAATTTAAGACTCAGTTCAGTACGTAAGTCAGAGCCATATTTAATGCTAAATGCCGCTTATTTCTGTACTGTATCGTACCGAAACGGGACGGAGAGACGGGACGAAACCTAAGCAGAGCACTTTGCTGGCAGTCAGCTCGTTCGTCAAGCTAACGAGGAGGACGAGCTGCGAGTCTGAAGGTGAAATGAGGGGAAGGAGAAAGGCGTGGTGCTTTAACACGCATAAAAATAACTCCTGGGTAAAAGACAGTGTACTGATATGCGGCATATCACCGTCCTGTACACCGGTGCAGCTCTCTTTATTTACCGTCAACTGACGCTTAGGACCTTCAGATATGACCAGACTTGGGAAAGAATAAAAATCTATTAAAAATACAGATTAATTTTTTTACACAAGTATTCAGTGACTGCGGAACACCTATAGATGATCTTTTATTTCATATTATGGATGTAAAAATGTCATCGGATCAATACCCGCACAAAGGCACTGAGTATTTTTATACTTACACTTTTTTATGGCGTCAAATTGGAGTCTGACGTTTACAAAAGCTTAGCACTTAGCGGAAAACTAAATCCAATATGGCCGCCAGTGGGGTCATGGAGTTTAAAAAAGAGGTCACACCGCTGTTAATTTTGAACTATTTTCAATTTAGTCTTAGTCTTAGTGCCAGGATAAAAGTCCCTGTTAGTTTTTATCATATTTAGTTAATCTTATTCTATTTTAGTTTAGTCTTGTTTTGGTCGACTAAAAGTCTGGACATTTTAGCCTAGTTTTAGTCAGAGGAACCCTAAAGTATTTTAGTCTAGTTGTAGTCAATAAAAACAATTAGATTATTATTAATTAATCCTACAGGCAATCTAGTCTAGCCAAAACAATTTTTTTTTTTTTACAAAATAATTATCTTAAAATTTTAAATGTATTTTTTCATCTGATGGTTTTAGTTAATTATATTTATTTTTAACATCACAACAACTGCTGCATGTCCAATACTCTTTTTTTTAATCTAAAAAACAATAGAAGTAGTACGGACAATACAGTTTTTTGAAACTTTTTAGTTATTATCTATGTGAATTTACATACTCATACTGTTGTAGGGATACTGTAGCTCCTATGGGTCACAATTATCTGCTAACCTATTAGCTTAATGTGTTTGGCAACAACTTAACTATAAAATAACATAAGATAAAGTACAACACAACATAATTACTGTATGTTAACATGTGGTAACATGTGGCTGTAAAACTGTGTGATTATTATGGTATGCCTTGATGAGTCTCTTCGGGTTTTTGGTATTTTTCCCAGCGACTGTGTGCCCCCACTGTTCCCCCTCCGATATTGCGACACATCGGCTTTCGTTCAATATGAAGAAAATGAGCCCAAATACACAGCATGCAAACTACTCCTGATACACCGCAGCTCGTGCCATAATAAATCAACACCATATCGCAGCGGATTGTGATGAACATTATATGTTGACAGAAATAAAGACAAATGTTTTATTAGTTTTTTTTTTTTTTTTTACTACATTTTAGCCTCATCTTTTTTCATCAACAATATTGCACGCTCATTTCGTCACTGTTACTGTTCATAGATATCGGTGACGTCTCGTCATCGTCTCGTCAATGTCATCAATGAATATTTTCCGTCAATATTTTCATTGACCAAATCAACACTAGTTACCCGGAATGCGAGTACAATGTACTGTAAGTAATAGGGGCCAAAATCCACAACCCTCGTTCCATGCAAAAATGCATTCCATAGTTCAGCTAAGACCCATATGAAGCTTCTGCGGTCCCACTGAGCTAAATCGAGTGGGTATATTTCCAGCATATAAGGATGAAAAATACAAATGTATCTTTTTCTTTCTTCCAAAATAGCCGTATTGCTAACTTTAGCTCGCAAAATGTGGAGCAAGATGCCCAGGATAAGCAAATAATAATTTTCACATTTTATATGGCATCCATATTGGCAACCTGTCCAGGCTGTACCCCGCCTCATGCCCTAAGTCTCCTGGGATAGGATCCAGGTCCCCTGTGACTCTGTACACATGATAAAACGGTATAAAAAGAAGAATGTAGATAAAGATAATGCATCCATGCATAGTTATGTTGTTCATTACCAATAATATTACAGTACTATAGGACTGTATACTTTAACCACCAAAGCAGCTTCCGGTACAAGATAAATTAAAAATCCCTTAGAGTAGGCGTCTTACCTGACTGTCCCCTACATAGACCTCAATCTGAGTCTGAGCTTACTGCGTAATTTACTGCATGCGTTCATTAAAAAAAAAAAGAAAAAAAAAAGTTATGCATGAATACAGCACACCAACACACACACACACACACACACAGACCTCGCTGCTGTTTGTGCTGAGTCCGAGCTTTTCGGGCCGGAGAGAAGGCCAGTGCTGAGATGCCTGCAACGTGGACATAATTAGCAAAGTGGAATTAAGCCCGCACGCTGTCGGCTAAATTTAGCACAGCTTGATAACTCGGCTGTTTAAAAAGAATCCCTCTGCTGCGTTCGGAAGCTCACAGAGAGAGAAGGGATAAATCCATTATGATGTTATACGACCCCAGTTTTAAAGAAGAGACGAAATGTGGTGCAGGTGATACAAAGACTTATATAGTATTAGAAAGAACAAAAGAAAGAAAGAGAATTGTTTAAGGGCGTTCAAGTCAAAGCGGGACTTTTGATTGTGCAGAATAACGGAACACAGTTATGAGAAAACTCCCTTTATTTCTCTATATAATCGCCTGCTACACTAATGCATTTATCCCAGTGTTTCACTAGTGCTTGGACACCATCACAGTATAGAGTTTTCTCGGGACACCGGAGCCGTGAACAGGCTGCCTGATTCACGTCTGAAACACTGGCCTCCCAGGAACTCCTTTAATGACTCAAACATGTGGACTGCACTGGGCTCCGAGCCACCTCGGGCGGGATCGTCATCATCACATTCATCACGTCGTCATTTTGCCTTCTTTAAAATATTTGCACTGTTCACTTGTCAATCTATGTTAATCCCTTTAACGCCCTTATTCAGCAGAAATTTCATCATAAGTCCGGGTTTGACTTGAACGCCCTCCATAATTCAGTCCCGCTATTTTATCCAGTGTGTTTCTACTCAATGGAGTCCAGAAGTGAAAATATTGTAGATGTAGATTAGATAATTAAACAATCATCAATTGATAACTGTACTTTATTTTTTTAAGAAGGAAAATAGATGTGTGTGCATGCATAATAAACTGAAAAAAAAAAATTCCAGAGAAAGGGAGGAATGAAACACTAAATAAAATAAAACACTAAATAAAAAATTGTCATGTAAAGCTGATGCGCTTGGGCTCGGTGAACAACACAAGACGAATTTACCGGCGCCTACATTGAAATTTAATGATTTGCTTTCATTTTCTTATGTGATAAAGTACATGTGCAATTTCTTTCAATAAATTTGTATTAAAAGTATGGACTTTATTATGAATTTTTAATGCCTAGTTACTTTTCACACACCCTGTATATCTGCATTATGAATTAAACCATTTTTTCGATGATAAAATAATGACATGTGGTCAATTTTATGTGCTTATACAGCAGTTCCACTTAACGCTATGAACATGCCTAAAGATGGGGAAAAACTTAAAACCACTGTTCTACCTTTGACCGTTACTAAGTGCTGACACTGGAGACTCCTTCCCTGCATTGCTCCTTGTGAATGAATTGTTACCATAGAAACAGTAACGTTTTAGTGGTGTAAAAATAAATGTATCTATATTCAAGATTAAAAAACTCGGCTTCCTGCACACACTCTGCTCTGCATCACACTTTCTATCGCTCTACATGGATATCTATATTTTTAACCTTAAAGCCGGGCCACGCTGTCTTCACCCCGCACGGCTATATTTATCCCTCACGCCTCCATCTCCAGTTTCCATCGCCTAAGAGCAGGTGGAAGATAGAGGGAAGGGGTGAGGTGAGAGCGGAGCTCGCTTTCTGCCGGGTCACACCGTCCCGGGACACGGAGAGGAGACGAGGCTGTTCATAAACATCACTGACGCGATACGAGGATCCTCAGCTCGCAGTAATGTGAGGATTTAAATAAATCACTGGAGGTTTACTTCTATTCTGATAAAATGTTGTGCTTGCTAGTTCTTTGGACGTCACCCAGAGATGCTGACTAGCGAGCAACGGTTTGTCAGCGCGCAATATATATATATATATACTTTTTCCATCATGCAGCAGTTTTGTGAATCTCTCTGACTGGTGTGTTGCACATTCTGTCATTTTGCATAAAGATCTCTGTTTCATCTTCATTTTTATCCCCCCCCCACCCCCCAAGATGTCTTTAAATCCCAACTTCATCCCGTCTCAGCTTTGGCATTTACTTGACATGAGCTTCACTTGCTTGTTTATTCTGGTTCTTACAAATCGCGGTTCTCGTTCCAAAAAGCTATAACTCATGCACAGATCCACATGGATCCGTAGATCTGGTGCAGATGCGTTTACAGACTTTCAGGAAGTTCATTTCTACTTAATTATTTATTTTTTTTGCACATGAACAATCAGGCGTGAAAATTCCATCTAGTATTTTAGACTTTAAATCACATTTAAAAGTTGTAAAAATGACTCGTGTCTCATGAGCTCAAAGTCACTCGCAGTGTATAAGGATCGTCCTCATCATCGTTGTTTCTGTTCACGTCATTTCTGGTATTAAAGTCTTTTTAAACTGTACGTGTTGAAGAGGATGTGATGGAGCAGGAGCACGGAGCACTTTCAAACGATTTTTGTAAGATGCAATCTCAAAACACGTAAATTATTTCCTTGTGATATCGAGCTATTCAAAACCTACTCCAAGAGCAAAAATACATTTCTATAGTTTATATGTTTATAATACGTTATGATGATGAGTGTTTTATATCATGTATGCATTTAAATGCTGTTATAAACAATAGACAGACAATTTGTCCATATGATGGACTTTTGCCTCACAGATATACAATTCCATAAACCTTGTTAACAGAAGCATTAAAATAGCTCAGGAGTGCATACAATATACTGCGCTTTACAGAGGAGCGGAAAAAATAGAAATGTCATTTAAATTACGGGTAAAAAGTCAAGAGCCTGTGAGAGGCACATCATTATGTACAGGGTATAATGTCTTCTGTTTACGCTGTATGGTATACGCTCATTTGTGTCAGGGTGCTAAATAACACACACACACACACACACACACACACACACACACACACACACACACACACACACACACACAGTTAAAAAAATGCTGGTTCAAGTTGGCAAATTACCCATAATCCTTCACATTGTCTCGATTTCCTCCGTGTTTAACTTTAACTTTCTATTTTACCTAAATGTCAGGAAAGTCAAGACTAGACATGGCGGAGCTTAAAAACCAACCAACCAACCAAATAAGCAAACAAACAAGCAAACTAGCAAACAAAGAAAGCAATTAGTCAAAAGGTTATGGAGCCCTTAAAGAGACGTGTATTCATAAATAAATATATTTATTTAAAAAAGAAAATAAAAATAATTAAAAATGATAATTAAATATTTGAATATTTTTTTAGAATTAATTAAATGTTTAATAATTCATTTAAATAATTAATTAAATACCAATTACCAATTAATTAAATAATAATTATCTTTTAGTTTTATTTATAAGGAAATAATAATAATAATAACAATAATAATAATACATTACAAAAGAAAGAAAATAAGAAAGAAACTGATAAATTAAATAAATTAATTAATTAATAGTACGAAATTAAATAAAAGACAAGAAAAGAAAAGAAAAGAAAAGAAAAGAAAAGAAAAGAAAAGAAAAGAAAAGAAAACACAAGGAATGATTGATCAGTTACAGAGCCCTGGGAGAAATATAAATGAAAAAATAAAATAGATTAAACAAACAAAAATAAATAAATAAAATGATGAAATAAAATAAAATAAAACATTAATTTAATTTGCACTAGCTAATCATCTTTTTTAATTATTATTCATTAATTAATTAGGGTGTTTTTAAACATGTGCTTTTAGGGGCTCAGTAACTGTCTGATCAATCTTTTTTGCTTTGTTTTTTAAAAACACACACGCACACACACCCTTTTTTCATCTCCTCAAACAGACAAATGTCGCAAAAATAGTTCACACTGTGCGATGCTTATTCATAGAGAACTCTATCAGGCTGTTAGTATCACACGGGAAGAGGAACGAAGGATTACACTACAGACTGTAACCTGGCAACACTCTCATGTAAACTCATCAAACAAACAAATAAACAGACAATGCAGATTGAGAATAACATCTTAACTTGCATTCTGAATCACCATTCTCCATCATGTTTCTAAAAAGACGTGGACGTGTTGCGGTGTACTGAAAAGAAAAAGTTAAATGTTGTAGAGAAACGAATCCCATCATGCACCACGGGACAGAAGAACAGGGAGGGGCCTAAAGCTTGTACACAGATAACGGGCAAAGACCTGGCGATAATGAAAATCGTGTCTACGTCTTAAAACTAGGAAAATGTCTATTCTGGATTTCTTAAAATGACAACAGCGCTAGTGACTTTTATCTTTCTTTTGTAAACATGACAAAAAAAATAATAAAGTTAACCATTAAAACAGGCATAAAATTCCTGCAGTTAAAAGTCTAGCTCAGTGAAGCGTTCCTGAGATCCAGATCAGTGATGGTTAAAGTATAGACTTTGTCTTAATATGTTCCAGTGTGTGATTTGAAACACAGATAAATGGAATAAATTATTAACTAAAGGGTAAACAGAAACTTTTAAACTATTTTTAGCAACAACAACAAAAAACAACAACAACAAAAACCTTGTGTACAAAGTATGTAAATGTGTATAAAGAAATACATATGAAATCTATGATCAGTGGTTTGATTAAGGATTTATTTGCTTGTACATTCATTGTTATTTATTTTAAAAAATAATAATCATTATTCATTTTATGAAGTCTGGAATGTTTGCATCATTTTGACTCACTCATTATTATTATTATTATTATTATTATTATTAATATTATTATTATTATTATTATTATTATTATTATTATTATTATCAGCTTCCAAACATTTAGTGATATGGGAAAGATGTTTATGTTTTGATAAATAGTCACGTAACCTTCCAGAAGTGTTCACATGGCGTCTGGCTGAGATTGTGAACTCGAACTCGAACAAGGTTGAAGAGTTCAGTTGGACGTACTGTATATTGCCATTTTGTGCTTCATTTTATAAACTAATTATTAGAGTTACAGGATATTCGGTTGCAGTTACATATACACATTTACTGTCCTTACTGCTGGTTTACGAGGCAGCGCCGTTGCAGAATGCAGAAGTGGCTGACGTGTGATGATGGTTATGACACCGACCGGGTTCGAGGTCGTAACTGTATCAGCGATTTTGACCAACTAACAAGAAAAAAGGAAAGAAAAAGAGTCAACTGCCAATCACACTTCAATTCTGTCCTCTCTTCTCTGAGCCACAAGTCCCCAGTGTGTGTGTGTGTGTGTGTGTGTGTGTGTGTGTGTGTTCATGTTCGTTATTGTGTTATGCTGGGATGCTGCAGTTTTCTCTCCATCTCAGCACTTTCTGTGTCCTTCTGTCCACCTCCAGCCTCTGGTGTGTGAGCTGTGGCCTCACAGAGGACGAGGGAGCCCTGGGGCCGATTGTGCCTCCCCACACACACACACAACACACACAACACACACATGCAAAGCCCAACAAAGAAGTATTTTAACCAGCTATAGGCCACCAATAAGCCATTTTATAATAATAATAATAATAATAATAATTATTATTATTATTATTATTATTATTATTATTAATAATCTATGATGAAAAGCATCAGCCTAATACAAAATATTTTTACTTATTCAATCACCATATTAAAACTAATTGATAATGAATGATGTTCAATAATTTCTTTCTCATAAAAAAACAAAATATTCGGTCAATATTTACAATGTACTGTATAAATTCTTTAAGCAATTATTCCTAGAAAAAAGCCAATTGAGCAAATAGTTATATTCATAATATTTCACAATAAGCACTTCTCGTGTTTGCATTTGTCCGTACTGTTTGTCCTTTGTTGCGGGACAGAAATGCGCATCATCTGTAAGGTATTTAAAAGTGAGTATTTACTAAGACAAATATAGAAACATAACGAGCACTGCAGTGTGTGTGTGTGTGTGTGTGTGTGTGTGTGTGTGTGTGTGTCTGCACAGAGCCTTCAGAATATAACAGCTTCAAGCAGTCACAGCTTCCCAGCTCAGAGTGATCTCAGGAGACATTAGTTAGTGGTCCTACATCATGAGCATTTCAGCATTTCCACCCCTACATTCACACCACTTCAGCTAGAGCTAGAACCCCAAAGCACAGAGGAGACCAGGAACAGTGCCGCTATATTTTTAACAGAACAGACTCCATGTCCTGAATTATCTGGTGACATTTCATTTGTCATAATTGAATAATTTGTTTTATTTGTCTTAATTCAAAGGTTTACACACATGAGGATATACAGTAGAACTTTATTTATTCTGAAGTTTCAGGATTGTCATGAATGACAAAGTTAAAGTGTAAAAACTCATACGCACGGGTGTATCCATGACAGCTGAAGCCCATTATTATTATTATTATTATTATTATTATTATTATTATTATTATTGTTGTTCTTATTATTATTATTAGTAGTAGTAGTAAAAATAGTAGTAGTAGTGGTGATATACAGTAAGTAGTATTAATATTAATAATGATAGTGATAGCAGTAAGAATAGTGTATGAATTATAGTGATATTAGTAGTAATTACTGCAGCTATTAGCAGTACTAATAGAAATATCAGTGGTATTTGTAGTAGTAGTAGTAGTAGTAGTAGTAGAGTATTAATAATATTAGCAGATATTTTTGTATTGAGTGTGGTAATATCAGTTTTAGTAGTAGTAATATAAGTTAGAGTAATATTAATAATTGTGGTAGTAGTAAGAGGAGGTGATTAAATAGTAGTTATATTAGTAGGAATGGCAGCAGTGGCACCACCAGTCGTAGTAGGAGGAGTAGTATCAATATTAATAGTAAGTATGTAAGTAATTAAGTAAGTAATAATAATAATAATAATAATAATAATAATAATAATAATAATGATGGTAGTAGTAAGAATAGTTGTAGTAGCATTAGTATTAATAGTAGCGGTGGTAATAAAGTCATTATTATTATTATTATTATTATTATTATTATTATTAATAATAATAAGAAGAAGAAGAAGAAGAAGAAGAAGAAGAAAAGGAAGAAGAAGG
>JAQMYI010000038.1:30685725-30698585 GCA_030014275.1 Clariallabes melas
CCCCCCCCCCCCCCCCCCCCCCCCCCCCCCCCCCCCCCCCCCCCCCCCCCCCCCCCCCCCCCCCCCCCCCCGGGGGGCGTTAACTTGTTTCAAAGTTTTGAGTCTGATAGGAGTAACATAACACCATGTTGTTAATTTTTCTATAAGAGCCCTCCCTGAAGTGTTTATTCCATTTAAAAGAAAAAGCAATTTAATATAAAAAAAAATAAATAAGGAATGACATGTCACGTGTGAAGATACAACTAAAGGCTATTATGCCAAATTTACTTTCCCTGCTTTTTATCTTTTTCTACTGGCCAGGATTTAAATGAGACAACTGGATTTCCCCCATTGTGACATCATATAAGAAGCGAATGATCAGCTCTGCAGTTTACTGGCTGGGCGTGGCTCCGCATAGACACTGAAACAGTGCGTTCAGAAGAGGAGTGCAAAGACTAAAACAGTGTGTACAGAAGAGGAGTGACCAAAAGCGAGTTTAAAATATTAAAAAAGAAAAAAATGCATCAGTTGAGGAGAATTTTGGAATTGAGGAGATGCACACACTTTGTTAAAATACAGGACCTTTAATGTCCTCAGAATAAAAGAGTTAGTTTTAGCTGTTCTCTCACTTGCTTCTCATCTTCCTCAAACACAGTTAGGGGGAAAAAAGTAAATTAATAATAATAATAATAATAATAATAATAATAATAATAATAATAATATGTTGTATATCCAAACAAGGAGTTTGGCCAACCTTTTTTTGTTGTTGTTGTCCCAATTTCTTGCTCACAGCTCGAGTTCCTACCTGTCGTACGTTCCTATTTACTGGTTAAAAAATGGAAGAAAACCTATGGTTTAATTGTGTATATATTAACTAAAGGTATATATAGACATTGGATGGATAAATGAAGACTGGAAGCAAGTTAGAAGTTGTAACTGGTAATTGTACACTCAGTTAGCTTTTAGCTACTAACAAGCGCAAAGCAAATTTCAGACTGATTAGGACGTCATTTAATTGGTTTTTAACCAGTCATCTGTCCCATTTCCATTATTACTAAAAAAAAAAGGCATGTCAGAGGACTGACTAGCCTGAGGAGCTCAGTCTCTGCAGCATGCATTTCATGTTACCTAAGTAGCTAAATTTTCATTCTGATGTTCGTACCAAGAATTGTAGACGTTTTGATTGCTAGTCAGCCCACATGTATGCTTTATGCTGCTTTAATACACTTGTCTAAAGTCTAGATCAAGATACTAGCTATCTAATGCTAAAAATCTAGGTCATGTTCAAGTCAAGTCAAGTATAGGCTTTGATTGTCATTTCAATATGCAAACTAGAGTAACAACATGACACCATGCAATACACTGTGACAGTCTAGCGCCAACCTGTACATAACGCTGAACTGCGGTAGCGCAATACTCAGGAGTGCTTACGCAGTTCGTACTCAGAAATTGCCTAAAATGGATGCAGTGGTTTGTTAAAATGATAAAATATCTTTAAAACAACTTTTCAGGTGGCGTAGTGGTTTGCAGTGTCACCTTGGAACTCCTGAGTCTGGGTCTGATTCCCGTCTCGGGGTCTGTGTGCCTGTTCTTTGGCTAATTGGCGTTCCCAAATTGCCCGTAGGGTGCGAATGTTGACCGCAGGACTCCACAGTCCCTAGTTGGACTACAGAGGATCCTAGATGGATGGAAACTACTTTGTTTTCAGCATTCAGAGGCTTATACACCTTCAGTTTATTTATGGTATAAATGCATGTTTCTCTCCATTTATGTCTCTTTAGCTTCATTTATCCACTGACAGGATGACTGACACTGACATGTTAGCTAACATCTATACGCCTTCTAAGTAAAATTCTTGATAAGTCTAAGCAGCAGGTTAAGAGCTCAATAGACTACAGTCAGCTTGTTGAAGAGATGATAGGAAATGGACTTGTGTTATGTGTGTGTGTGTGTTTCTTTTTGTTTTTAGCTCCTAAGCGAGAGGTCAGTAAGTGAACACCTGCGTTTCCCTGGTGTCAGATCAGATATTTCCGCGCAGTGGTGTTGAGTGTCTCCACCAGCTGTGCGTGATTACAGTGTTGGTAATTATAGTGCTGAAGGCGCTGCAGGCTCAGGTGTGCTTACTGACGACGGTGACCCTCAGTTCCATTAACACACCGGCATGACGATACTCCATTCACACCTCTCAGGTCTAATCACTCTTTTTATAAGCGACGATTGATCAGTTCAGACTTTTGAGGTTTTGTTGTGAACTTTGCCATAGTTACAGTGTTGACATGAAATATTGTGATAATCCAGGTTTTTAAATAAATTAATTAATCAATTAATAAGTATTTTCTGTGTAGGCTTTCTTGGTTAGAAATGTGTTCATATACTTTAAAATAGCAACAAATAAATTAATATGAAAACATGTAAACCATAGTTATTTTGTGGAATCACATTCACAAAAGAGGGGGAAAATAACAAATAAACTTTTGCATGATTATGACCTACTATCTCATAATTCTGAGACCCTGATCTTCTAATTATGACCTATCATGTCTCATGAAATAAGAGATATACAAATATATTTTCTCTTATTTTTTATTGTTTTTCTGGGATCAATGTTTTCTTCAACAAGATTAGATAAAAGGAACCCGTCCCTTTCTCACAGTCCTTGAGTTCTTTGTCTGTTGAACAGAAATTTTTGTTTCAATTTTGATTATAATAATGTACATTTTTAGAGGAATTATAATTAAACCTTTATGTTTGCATGCGTTCTGCTTCTGAATGGTGTACAGCTTGATGTTAGATGCTTGGGCCATCCATGGCTTAGGTAGAGATCATGGTTTTAGAGATCGCACAAATCTGATGACGATGGAATGAACCACTATCAAGGCCAACTGTTAAAACTAACATACACTATAGAGACAAAAGTATTTGTCCAAACCCGTTAATTATTGAATTCAGATGTTTCAATCAGGTCCCTTATCCAAAGTAAATACCATCAGCAATACCATCTTATCCTTCAGCATACCAAGACATCTTGAACAATGCTCTGCTTCTATGCAACTTTGTGGCAACAGTTTGGTTAAGGCCCTTTTCAGCATGACTGAGCCCAAGTGCACAAAGCAAGGACTATGAAGACATGGTTTGATGAGTTCAGTGTGGTAGAACTTGAGCGGCCCAAACATAGAGCCCTGACCTCAACCCCATCGAGCACCTTTGGGATGAACTTGAACGAGATTGCGATCCAGGCCTTCTTGTCCAACATCAGTGCCTGACCTCATAAACGGTCTACAGAATGAATGGACACAAATTCCCACAGAAACACTCCAAACTCTTGTGTACAGCCTTCCAAGAAGAGTGGAAGTTGTTGTGTAGGTGACTGAGGTTATTCCCTTACTCTGTGTGCCACTTAACCACTTTTTTATTTCTTTCTCGGCTGTCACAGCATTCACAGCACCACAGATTTTTCCATTGCTGTGCTTTTTGATTGACTTTCAATGCAATAGCTCACTCTCTAAAAGATCACATTAACTTTAGGTTAATCTCAAAGTCCTTCGATTTCACTACTGTTGTACTTCTTGTTCTTGTTCTTACTACTACATCTCATTTAGTGGCATCTCTCCAATACTTGCGCCAGATTTGCATATTGTACAACATGCGCCTGGTCTTGTGGAGTTTTTAGGGGTTTTACTCAATTAATTACATACTAATTGTACGTGCCTCCAACGTGAGCTCAAGTGGCTTTCACCTCCAGGTAAGAGCAGATCTGGATGGTTACGAACAGTTTGCGCATTCACGACATTTGGCAGTCACCCTTATCCAGGGAAACTTGAGGGCAACACCTGAGCAGTTGAGGGTTAAAGGCCTTGCTCAACAGACAAACAGGGAAAACTTGGTGGTGGAAATCAATCAACATGCTCTAACCAATCAGATTCTTCAGAGTTGTCGTAGGTATAAGAATGAATAAAATGGGCGTAAAGGCATTTACAGGGTCGTGTCACACGTTTTAACAGCGGGACACACAGTGCCTTTTGTCAACCATGTCAAGGACTGACACAGGAGACCGTAGATGTTAGGATGAAAGGTCAAAGTTCATGAAAGGATTACATGGAAAACACATCCCATGGGATCAGAGACTCTTCTACAGCCACGTTATTAAAGCAGATGTGTATGAAAAGTATTCGTACAGAGACAAACTGGAATAGACGAAGGGAAGGATTGTGACTACTGCATCAATTCCTCACATGCTTAGCCATGCAGGTGTAATTAAACTTTCTCTCCTCTTGTTTTAAAATGGTTTCCTCATCCACCTCTTCTGTCCGGTTCATCTTTCAGGTGCTCCAGGAGCGAGGGCTTTTGAATGGCAAGCCCCGGATGACACCGCTAATAATTCGTTACGCAGCGAGTCCTCCTACTAACTAGCGGATTAGATGGAAATTGGCTTGGCAGAAGGATTTTCGCTGCGACTGTAGAGTTTCACTGCTAACAGGATTTGCCATCAGCTCAGTATATCAAAGTCGGCCCACTTCGATAAGGAGTCAGCACTTCGCCAAATTAAAAAGTGATCCACAGGTGGGCTTCGCTCCCACGCCGATGGACAGATTGGGAGCTAATTGCTTTTTAATTCTGTTACGAAGCCCATCCAATTAAAGCACTCCTTCTGAAGGATTGGCTGTGCAGAGAGAGAGAGAGAGAAAACAACAGATAGAGAGTAAAGCTTTTATTACAGACCCGATTGGGGGGTGTATTGAGGAAAAGGTGCTTTGTAAGACAGTAGTGTTATTAACCTGGAGTGGCTGAAGAAATACTGATCTACATGAGGCAAGCAGGAAAAAAAGTTTTGCTGCAAATCAGGGGAATTATCGTCCTGTTCCATTGCTCAAATGCAAACAGCTTCTTCAGGTTGTTACTTTTGGAATACGGTGTCCAATATTTGGCGATGCCGCTGGATTTCCTACGCTACAATATATTTTAGTTTCCTAAGAACCGGTGGTAGACCTACTGGTAATACACGCATGATGAGAAAGCAAGTAGTCTTGCTAACCTCTTAAATTACATGCTCATCACTTTCCATCCATATAGGGACATCTGTAGTCCAACTGGGAATGATGAAGTCCAGTGGTGATGACCTCCATGGTAGGACTTCTGGTCAACATTCACACACTATGGGCAATTTGGGAACAACAATTAGTCTAATCTGCATGTCTTTGGACTTTGGGAGAAAACTGGAGTACCTTCAGGAAACCCACCAAGCACAGGGAGAATATAAAAACAACACTGGCGGGAATCAAACCCTCAGCCCTGGAGGTGACAGACCAGAGTGATAAACACTACGCCAACATGCCACCCAATCCAAATTGATATAAAAGCACCTTGGCAACTAGTTTGCACCATACAGTGTTTAGCATTATTCTTGGTACTGTAGCTTGTTTTTCATGAAAAAAAAATCTTAAAAGGTGAAAAATAAGACAAGAATTTTTTTTTTTTTTTCATAAAAGATTTTTTGGGGGGGTCTCTTAAGGTTAAATGAGTGAAGTTGAGGTGTGAATAAGACTATTAATAATTACTGAGCTCGCCGTCATGTCCAACCTTTGCATCCGAAATGTATAATGATTGACACACTAGCTACAGTAGAGCTATCTTTAGACAGGATGGTCATGACATCATCACTTTTCAAATGAATTTGACAATCAGCTGCTTGAAGACAGAGTTACAGATACTAGAAAGCTTCAACTTCTCATAATGATGTATAGATAAGGAAGTGAGAAGTGTATTAGGGTGTGTCTGTAAAATTCCCACACAAGTTTACAATCGCAATCCTTTAAAGTACACGATGCGCTTGTTCATCATTTCTATGATCTTCACACTTGCGGCTGCCTGTTTTATTTTTCTGAAAATTTAATTCAACCTATGAGATTAGGGCATCTGCATGTTACAGGCTTACATTAGCACTCATGTCCCAATGCGTTGAGACTTTATATATGTTTATACAAGAGGCGTTCAAGTCAAACCGGGTTTTTTGATTGTGCAGAATATCAGAAGACAGTAATATGAGTAACTCCATTTATTTCTCTATATAATCCCCTGCTACTGTACACTAATGCAGTTATCCCAGTGTTTCACTACTGCTTGGACGCCATCAAGGTAGAAAGATTTATTACTACTGCTTTACGTCTGAAACACTGGCCTCCCAGGAACTCCTTTTAATGGCCCAAACATGTGGAAATGGCTCGTCAGGATTTGGTCAGAGTGAGGTCAGGACTGTACGGGGGATGTGGTCTCCAGTGTCAGCTCTTTGTAACAGTTTTAGAAAGCAGAAAGGAGTGTATGATAAGAGCTTTAATATAAACAATGAAGGAATTTGCTCGACATTCCACAGCATTAAATTGTTACTATTAATAGATAACTATTATGTTTTGATATTTAATGGATATATGTGCAATTGATTGCAATTTGCTGTTAACATAAAACATTTCAAGGTGTGCTATTTTTTTTGAAAATGTCTTTGATCTTTTGATGAACTTTGACCTGGTTACATCCTTATCCTTATTATTTGATTTATTTATTTATTTATTATTATTATTTGATTTATTTATTTTTTCCCCCCAGCATGCCAGTGTAATATTTGGAATGTCATTAACTATTTTAAAAGAGAACCTGGTCATCTAAACAGTAAATGAACTATAGCTGGATTGTTTGCATTATAGCTTGACTGTCTTTCAATCAGTTTGTCATTTGTGTAACAGATGCACTTTTCATGCTATGTGATTTTCCCTTAAGATACTACTGTACTGTATATCCTGGTAATACAATGAGGTCGTGACCTGCAGGAAAGCACCTCATACAGTTTACATTAAACCTCTTCGGCACGCCGCACTGTCAGTGCTGGATACTCAGGGCAGAGATGAAAGTGTTATCTTTAAAAAAAAAAAAATGAAGAAAGGCAAAAAATGTGTACCTAGAAAGTGTGTAGCTTGCACACACTCAAAGACAGAGAGGAAGTGAGTGATAGAGAGAAAACACTTCTGTACATTCCCGACAAAAAAAAAAAAAGAGCTGAGAGTGTCTTCCTTTGCAAGTGGTTTCATGGTGGTGTGTGTTTGTGTGTATGTGTGTGTGTGTGTGTGTTCTGCAAATAGGGTGAGAATGTGTGAGTGGAATCTCTTTGTTTTCTCGTACATGATGTCTCTAACTCAGCTTCTGTTACACAGGAACGGATCTTGCAGTTTGTGTTTCCCAAATTTGAGGAAGCCGATTCTAACATAAAAAAAAATCCAATTTAATAAATATCTACATATATGATATTTATGAATATATATATATATATATATATAGTATATGAATGTGTGTATGTATGTATGTAATTTTTTTTTTCTGAAGATATTAAGTATTTTATTTGTATTATGCTGCACTTGCAAACGTTTTTGTCCCCTTAAAGGTTTTTTAAAAATAGATAGATAAATAAATAAATAAAACAAAGGAGCACATTTGTACATTCATAATTTATCTGTATGAGAGCATTTCAAAAACATGAAATAAGGAAGAAAAAGAAACAAGTGACATATAACCTGTTAAAGACGCTCAGAAGACAATAAAAAGGACAAAATAACTAAGTGACTAATTGTATTACATTTTTATTTATTTATGTTTTATCTCTGTTGCTTGTGATCATGATCATGCTTATGTAAGCAGGAACGGGTGCGGTAAGATGCTCTCCAGACCATGAATATAAAGTGCTTTTGTAAGTTCATTAGTAGTTTCCAGACACGGCACTGGTACTCTAAATGTGCATAAGTTATGCAAACAAACTGAAATCCAACTGCTGGAAATGATAGGAACAACGTCCAAGGCCTGCCGTATGTGCACAGTCCGGGACCATCTTCAGAGAGGCAGCGACCTGATGGCTATCACAAAGACGTTGACAAAAACACTGCATCAGCGACTGGAGACATGAGTAATGTTTTGGTGAAATTAGTCATGAGAACTGATAATATATGCCGAACCAAGGCCGTGATTTGGAGAAGAAATTCTGCTTTTAGAGGGAGAGATGATGATGTTGCTCTGAGCAGCAAGAATCAACCTGGCATGTGCCATCAACCTGGGAAGTCACAATTTTTCACAGTTGTTTGTCAGATGTACCTTACAGATCAGTGAATTTTTTTCCCCCCTGCATATCCCAGATAGGAAGCTGGGGTCAGAGGTCAGGGTCAGCCCGGATACAGCACCCTTGGAGAAGACAGGGTTAAGGCCCTCACTCAAAGACTTAACTGTGGGTTTGGCAGTGCTGGGTATTGAACCCCCAACCTTCAGGTCAGTAACCCAGATAATTAACCGTTTGAGGCCCCACTGCACTTTTTCTACTTTACTTTCCGACAACAAAAATGTAACTTAAGTACCTTTTGATGAGACGGGGGTTCTCCTTTGTGTCTGGTTCCTTCCTCTTGTCTTCTCTCACGACATCATCCCAGCGTGCTCATCCGGGATGGACTGATAAATTAGAATTATTAGATTATAATTATTATTCATTTCTATAATTTGTTAATTATGTAAAGCTGCTTTGTGACACACACTGAAAGGTTTTATATAAGCAAAATTTTATGAAATTAAAAGCATATCAATGCACGGATAAAGACTCTTTCACCGTATACAGATCATCATGATAGTTTATTTTTCCCAGTTTTCTATTTCTTTTCAATTCTTTTTTTTTTCACTTTGTTGATAATTTTCTTCCTCCTCCAGTTTTGCTACAAACATTGAAACACATTATTTCTGTAAAAAAAAAAATGCATCGCAAATAATGCACAATAGTCCTTTTCCCTTCTTTTTCCCAATTTTCTTTTTGTGTGTGTAAGTGCATTATTTTCCCTCTTGTTTTTTTTTTTTTTTTTTTGCACCAGTCCACTAAAGATGGAGCTCGTTTATTTCTGTCTCAGCACCAGAGTCGATCCCACCCGCACAAATCCACCAATGTCTGGCCATGCCTCCACATCATCTCGTCCAGGCTGAGGGTCTCTATGAGGGGAACTCAAGTCAAACTGGGACTTAAAGAAGACTTCAGGCACAGTACGGTGACGAGACTCTCAGCCGCAGTAAAATATTTCAGTGCTGCGAATCAAAAGTCCCACTTTGACTTGAATGCCCCTCTTACTTTGCTAGTAGGTTTGTTTTGTTGTTTGTTTGTTTTTCTTTCTTGTTTGTTTCCATCTTGTTTGATCAGTCTGAACATTTCGCAGCTGATTGTTTGCTCTGATTCTTTAAAGAAAAGGACTACAGATTATCTGATTGAGAAGTCAATACAGGGTCCAGAGGGAATCAATATCAAATGGTCTTTCAAGTAGAGGTGACGTGTCTTGATGGTTTTGTAACAGACGTTCGGTTTAGGGGTTAAAATGTTTGCGTACGAGTCTTTGTGCTGGTCAGACTGGCAACAAAAAGCAACCCGGAAATTCGTTGTGATTGATTCGACATTATTAAAAATAAAGGTTGTGGCAACAACTCCCATCTGAGTTCTAGTAATGTGCAAGCGGTGCGGTGGTCAGTATGATGTCATGCATTGTCCTGCAAAAACAGAACGCCTTTGGTGATCAATCCAGACTGTCTTATTTATTTATTATATATTTAAAGAAGTTCCTGGGAAGGCGGACAGTTAGCACTGTTGCTGTGCACCTCCAGGGTCTGGGTTCGATTCCCCGCCAGGCTTGATTCCCGCCTCTGGGTCTGTGTGCATGGAGTTTGCATGTTCTCCACATGCTTGGCGGGTTTCCTCCAGGTACTCCGGTTTCCTCCCACAGTCCAAAGACATACAGATGAGGCTAATTGGCGTTCCCAAATTGCCTGTAGAGTGTGAATGAGTGTACGCGTGTGTATGTGTGTGTGTGCCCTGTGATGGATTGGCACCCTGTCCAGGATGTACCCCGCCTCATGCCCTTAGTCTCCTAGGATAGGCTCCAGGCCCCGTGCGACCCTGAATACAGGATAAATCGGTATAGACGATGAGTGAGTGAGTGATTGAGTTCCTGGAAAGCCATCAGTGAAGCAGGCAGGCTAATCATAGCTCTGCTGTACTGATAAAACTTTCTACCTTCATGGTGTCCAAGCACTAGTGAAACACTGGGATAAGTGTATTAGTGTAGGAGGAGGTTATATAGAGAAATAAAGGGAGTTTTTAACTTTAATACCTGTGTTCTGTTATTCTGCACAATCAAAAGTCCCGCTTTGAATCGAACGACCCTCATTAATTAGACACAGCAGACTTTATCCACAGGAGCAGACTATGTTTACTCTGCATAACCCCTTCTGACTCTGCATGTAAATGTTCTATTGGCACTGACTTGTCTCACACACACACACGCACACACACACACACACACACACACACACACACACACACACCCATCTCTATTTCCATTTCCATGTAACGTCTACCTCAGAACTCCCCGTCTGACTCGTGTCCATCTGTTTATTTAACGCTCCTGATAGACTCCATGTGATTTCTGTTTCGTGCATTCTTAACAATGTTGTATTTATTATTTATAGAAATAAATCCGTTACCTTGGTACACACCGCAGCTTCAGACAGTGAAGTCTTTTTCTGTTTGTTTGATGCGCGTTTTCTGGCAGAGAGATTTCTTTTTCTGTTTGTTTTGCTCCAACCTGAACTGGACACATTTAACGAGTGCACGGTTGTCACGGCAACCACATATTGTCCCAGTCATGTCACTGCAGCTAAGATGACCTGATCCCTATATAGGCTACACTAAATAAAGACCGGCCCTTATGATACTGACCCACTGGGAAAATGCTCAAACCTCCCAAAGGTCTGTCCATGCCTGTCTGTATTTCACATTCTGGACCAACGATATGAAATTTTTTTTTAAAGTTTCAGCAATCAATAAAGTAATAACAGAACTATTACGTAAATAAGGACACATTTTCATTTTACTACTAAGGAGGTGTTTAATCTCTGGGTCACTGGTATCCATGCAACAGGGCAAAATACAGGACGTAGCAGCAGGTAACCAGATGGACGAACTCGGACTTTGGTGAAAGACAGTAGATACAGTAGTTTGGTCTGAATTTTATGAAATTTACAGGAATTCAGTTTGAGGACTGAAAAGTCATATGTATATCACGTGATAATGTGCAACCAGATGTCTAGATTTTGTTTTTTGTTTGCTTTTGTTTACTAGTTGACTTACAAAAGGATGAATAATATATTTGTACGTTTAACTGTGTAAAGTCTAGACTTAATCTTCCCAATCTTAGTGAAAAAAGATGGCTTCTTTAAACATTTAGCAGACACCCTTATCCATTATATCATTATACATCTGAGCAGTTGAGGGTTAAGGGCCTCGCTCAAGGGCCCAATAGGGACAACTTTGGTGGTTATGGGATTTGAACCTGGGACCTTCTGAACCGCAATCCAATGCCTTAAAAACACCCTATTTCACCTCTGACCTTTGATTGTAGCACAAAATGTGGTGTCCAGCCATCAGGGAAGAAGACAAACCTCCATAGATGTGATAACCTGGTGATTCAGTACATTCAGCTGACTCCATTTTATAGCCACATAACGTTGCCGAGTCTCGACCTGAGCAACTGAAACAACCCCAGATCATAACACTGTCTCCAGAGGCTCGTACAGTGGACACTATGCATGATGGTGCATCAACTTCAGGCACTTCCAGAACCATGAACACGTCAGGGTAAGAAGGGAAGCGCATGAAAAAATGAACACATCATGCAAACCGAAGCTTTGTTTCTGAAAAGTAAAACATCTGTTTTAGTCCCATTCCTGAGAGTCCTCATTACACTGTGTGTGGAAACGCTCTGTTAACTATTAGCTCTTATATATTATAGCTATTATATAATAACTATTATAACTAGGAGCTCTTGTATAACTATTAACTAATCTATCACTATTAAACATGGCTCTGATTTCTACTTCTCATGCAACTTCCCCAAGTGTTTAAGTCATCCACATTCAGGATTTATATTCTGGCCACGTTTCTGCTTTTGAAGTTGATTCGTTCAGGCGTTAATGATGTAATAGACAGTTATTAACTCAAATCCAATGGTTTTCTTTCCTCGATGTAGGATAATAATTCGACCCTTCAGGTGACAGATGGTGATTAAAGTGCCGCTTCTAACATGCTATCGTTTCTATAACAACAACTTATTCAGAGGAACGTGTACAGAGAAATCCTATTGATGCAGTTATATTTCCTAAGGAGTCGTTAATTGGACGTATGGAAGGAGTCTCCAGTGTCAGTCAGAGATTAAGCTGCATTAATGTAAGTGCGAATTTTCAACAATATTTTATGTAACTGTAAATGAATAAATGTACAGTATGTCCATAGACCTAAAGTGTTCACATCTTTCTTTCTCTAATTTGTTTGTTAATTCATTCAGAATGATTTAGGGGGAACAGTAACTCCATCACGCCGCACCCTCACTGATTATTTTTCTCGAATAGCATGACCTGGACATGACACAAGGACATTTATTTCTTACACAATATTTAAAGCACCATATATAATAACCAAGCCCTTTCACAATACTATAAACAGATGAATGTTATAATGCATTGTTCTTTAATGTATCCAGACATATTGAATTGTACTCGAAAGCATAGAAACATAAACTCTAGAGTTAAATTCGATCGATTAAGGTTGAGATTCCTGAGTTTAATATCATTCACTGTTACAGTTGATTACTTACACACTGCAGCATGAACCGAACATGACTTCTAACTAACTAACATGACTTTACCACACTCGCAGGTAACAGTGCAGACACACACACACACACACACACACACACACACACACACACACACACACACACACACATGAACTGAAATGGGTGAAATGTCACAGTCTGGCCCTGGAGCAA
>JAQMYI010000038.1:30721469-30736980 GCA_030014275.1 Clariallabes melas
AAATCCACCCCCCCTCCCCCCTCCAGGTTAAGTCTCCATATGGATGCGAATGAATACAGGACGCCGTCCTCCGAGACGATCTTTATTTAGGAATTCCTCGCTTTTTTGTCTTCCCGCGGTTGATGCGTCACTCGAGTGCATTATGATAAATTTGGCACAGGTGCCACCTCCTCTGAGGCAGGTGAGGATGGATGCGGTGCAGACGAAGGTGATCCATCAACAGCAAGGCCTGGGAATTCTCAAATCCGTTCCCGATGCGCGCCACGCCGAAGGCCCGTGCCAACGACCCCTTTCAGCGTGACACCACAGGAAATCAATGTCAAACCCTCAAGGTCGATGTAGTGTTGGAAAAGTGCTTAAGTCCTGATAGATGGAGCTCAGTCACAGAAACGTCAGGTGGAAAACGGACAGCGGGTTGCGTGTGCAAAATCGGGTTTGATGTATCGAGCATTGTGCGAGTTAGATACTAGTGTGGCAGTAGAACATTCTGGTTAAAAAAATGCTAACTATAAAATTTCACCATTTGATGATGTCTTAATGATTGGGGGAGGGGAGGACAGGTAGGACTCTAGTGCACTCTAGCACAATGGAAACCCTCAAGGTTCTGCTTTGGGCCCGCTATTATTGTACATTTTATACTATTTTGCTTGTTTGTTTATGATTGTTTGTTTATGCATTAACATTTTTGTTTATGCAATAACATAATGGATTGTTCTTCTCTTTACATTAAGCCTTATAGCTCAGATATGTTAGCCAAATATTTACATATTTATATATAGTATAATTTAAAAATGTAATTTAATATTTCATTACCTAACAAATTTACTTCTGATTGAGAGTGTAGATGCAACCACTTTTCCGATCCCACATCTGAACCCAAGCTTAATAAATCCCCAAGAGTTCAGCTAACCTGGGGGGAATTGTTAGAATTATATAGTGCTGTGTTAATTAAATACTTAAGCATGGGACTGTACTGTATCTGCATGATGATGAAGAAGATGCAATCTTGTTAATCCTTCCTGGTTTATAATTAGGTCCATGCCATATTGGACTGAGAGTGCTGAGAACAATTTATATTTCACTTCACAAATCTGCACACCAACCAAAGAGGAAAAGGTTGTTCCCAGATAATTGGATGATATTACGCTACATTTGTGCTCTGATAGATTTACGACTTGTCTGTGTCCGTACCACTGACATCCTAATAGAGGCCTTCGTATCAATAAATGACTGATATAATGTGATATTCACTTTCGTCAGAGAGGAGCCATCGTTGTGCTTCTTTTTAGTCCTTCTTTCTTTTTTTATGACTTGTGTCTGTGTGCATAAGGATGCCGTGAATAAGGGCTCTCATTTGGGAGAATTAGCGGGCTGGCCTCGGCTTTGGCAGCTGCTGGAGAGCGCGGCCGCAGAGCCAGCGAGGCTCCTGTTTCTTTTTCCAACCTCCACTTCTTCAGGCGACCCGCGAGTGCGTCACATCGGCATCGAGTTGCTAGCCTGGAGCTTAATTACAGCTGCGATCGCTGAGCAGTAGGGTCAACGAGAACGCCTGATGGCCTTATCACCAAGACTGAACTATTTTAGTCATGTTCTTGGGCACTTTCTATACTTCCAAAATACCACCCACTGCAGTTCAATTTGTGACCTACTCATGGAGGTAGGTGGAGCATACAGCCAGAAGGGTGTGAGTTTAAATTGCGAGCTCAAATGGGTCTTCAGGCCTCTTACATGATGGTTTTGAATGAATAAAACCATCTCATCAATTAAAATTAATTTCATTCATTTTTAACTGAGATGCTTTCAATATCACGATGAATTACAACGTGATCGGTGTGGGGTGGTTCTGGATTTTCCATAAGACTCCACCCGCAAAAACATTAGAATATGCTCTTTGTTGCAAATAAACTTTTTCTCATCTATAGACACCTCTGCCATCTATTGATTGTCCACAACTCATTCATAGAGACTCGTACAGCAGAGTGTCCAGTGTCAGGACTTTGTCAGGACTTTCAGGATATTTCTGTAGTTTCTCAGTAACAAGTTGCTTGTTTAGCTTTTGTTTATAGTTGCTATTGCGTAAGTGAGAACAGGAATTGCAACGTAGATAAAAAAGAAAAAAAAAAACATGTAATGACTGAAAAATCGATCAACTTTGAAGCGGTAACCATAGCTCTGTTTTATTACACCACCGTGTCATTGATTATTGTCCTGTAACAGCATGACATGGATAATTTTCCTGCGTGCTCCAAGTCTCAATAGTTGCATCACTTCAGAATAAGAAGTGGAAATTTCGAAGGATGAAGAGAAATATTCAGCCTCAGAAACAAAAGTGTGTTGTACTTTTACTAATTCAGTTTAACTTTGTGAACTTCCTGTTTGGAGCGTATGCTTTTCTCTTTAACTGAGTACAAGTGTGTGTATGTGAGTGTGTATGTGTGTGTGTGTGTGTGTGCTCACACTTTTAACTGAATATTAGCAACACAGGGTCTTTCTTCACAAATTCAGAAGAAAATAAATAACAAAGTCCTGACCTCAGAAACTCCACGTTTGGTGAAGTCACTTACCATACAGCAGGATGTATGCAGTCGTGCCAGAGCGCGCACGCACACACACAGACGCAGACACACGGATACACACAGACACGTGCATGTTGTCACACTTACATTAAACGGTTTCTGTGGTTTCTTTAAGACAAAGATGACTGGCTGGTGAGCCGTGGTTTTCATCAGGCAGCTCGGAGCGAGTTAATGCTCTCATCAGCAGGGTCTTTTTCACTTTAGATTTCCTCCGAGTGTGTATCTTTGCTTTTTTTTTTATTTACTAGCATTCCTGACCACAATGAAAGTACCTTGCGGGCTTTATGTGGTGACAATTAAAGATCCCACAGCTCTGGCAGGATGTGAGTGATTCGAATGTAAGCGGTTTCGATTGCCAAACAATGGCAGACGATTCGAGGAACTTCCCAGATCTTAAGAGTAGATGTTCTTTTCTCGTGAAAATTTAGCTTATTCACAAGGTGAAGAGTCAGATTTTATTCCACCAGACTGATTCTAACAGCTGCATTTTATAAGATAAGCATGTGCAATCTAACAATCATCTGATTACCTGGCATATTTAATGTGATGTTAGCTTCATATGTAGGAAATAAAAAGTCAAAGGCAATGTTCCCCCCAGAACAGCATGTCAGCATTAAAATGTTTTATTCTGCTTTTACCCAATACAATTTGCTAAGACTAAAAGAAATTAGCAAAAAAAAAAGTTTGTAATAATTGTTACATAAAAAAAAATTTGTTCCTGTTCTCACTAGCAGCTATAAATGTTCATGCTTTCACCAGCCTTTGAAGTTAGTCATGTTACTGAGAAAGCAATAAATCAAAAGAAAATCTCCTTCATTGTTATGTCATAAAAACCTGGTTACGTCTGACTGCCCTGGTACTGGAGACTCCTTCCATCAATGTTAAATAAACTTACAGTACATTCACAGAAAACTTCACCATATCAGCATGATTTCTTAATTTGTCTTTGAGCTTCATCCATCCATCCTTCTAGATACCTCTGGAGTCCAACTAGAAACCTCTGTAGTCCAACAGTGACCATTGGATTTATTCCCATTTTTACAACAGTGGTAGGACCTCCGGTCAACATTTACACACACATTCAATACACACTAAAGGCAAAGTGGGAACGCCAATTAGTCTAATCTGCATGTCTTTGAAATGTGCGAGGCAACTAAAGTACCTGGAAACCCACCAAGCACATAGAGATCATGCAAACTCCATGTACACAGACCTCGAGGCGGGAATCGACCCCGGACCCTGGAGGTGCAAGGTGACAGTGCTAACCACTAAGCTAACATGCCTCCTCACTTTGAGATACATAATGCTCATCTATGAAAAATCTTAGCGACTTTAATTTTATAAAACCTTAGCTATATTACATAACTGCTAAAGACAGTAGCAATGTGCTTAGCTAAAAAATATTGCTACGAAAATTCTTAGCTGTTTTGCATAGCTGATCTACTCAAGTACAAAAAAAAGTTAGTTAATGCTTCATTTAACCAACACATGAAATTTCTTTGAATAGAAAAAAAAAGGAGGTAAAGAAAAAACATCTGTACATCATGATGGTCTCTTCATCCTCGAACCAGCACATGGCAGGAGTAAACCAAGGAACACCCCTATTGTGAGCTCATATATGGAGACACCCCGTCCCCGGCTTATCGCTCTGCTCAGCTGAGGAGTGTTAACATACAGACTTTAGAGGAGCCCTGAGACACACCTGTGTTAATTTCTAAAATAAATACAAAATAAGACCATTTAAATGTGGTCCACTACATGCAGTATAAACCAAGACAGACTGTATGTGCTTGTCTCATCTTTCGCATTAACTCTACAGTACACTGGTTTTAAGGGTGAGAGGGGGATGGGTGATAAACATCATTCTCTTCCTGTCAGAAATTTCACAGACACTGAGACAGTGGTAATAAGAGACACTGAATACTGTGAGACAGGGACACTAAGAGGCAGTGAGACAGCAAAACTGAGAGGCAGTGAGACAGAGATGCGGAGATAGTATGTCAGTGATACTGAAAGAGTGTGAAACAGAGACTGAGAGACTATGAGAGACGGAGACTGTGAGCCTGTACGACAGTGAGTCAGTGAGACAGTGATGCTGAGAGACAGGGAAACAGCGATACTGAGAGACTATGAGAGACTGGGAGCCTGTAAGGCAATGAGACACTGATGCCGAGAGACAGGGAGACAGCAATACTGAGAGACTGTGAGTCTGTAAGACAGCGAGGCAATGAGACAGTGATGCTGAGAGACAGGGAGACAGCAATATTGAGAGGCTATGAGAGACTGTGAGCCTGTAAGACAGCGAGACAATGAGACAATAATGCAGAGAGACAGGGAAACAGCAATATTGAGAGGCTATGAGAGACAGTGTGTCTGTAAGACAGCAAGACAATGAGACAGTGATGCTGAGAGACAGGGAGACAGCAATACTGAGAGACTTTGAGAGACTGTGAGCCTGTAAGACAGCGAGACAATGAGACAGTGATGCTGAGAGACAGCAATATTGAGAGGCTATGAGAGACTGTGAGCCTGTAAGACAGCGAGACAGTGAGACAGCAATGCTGAGAGACAGATGTAAAAATCAAGCCAGGGAGATGTGGCGAGTGCGGTCTGCCTCAGGGGAGAGACACAATGGCAGAGGAATTTAAGCCACACTGTGGTGGGAGGCTGGAAGGAGCGGGTGGGGATTTCGAGTTCTCTGAAAAGCAAAAAAAAAGAAGTGAGCAGGGGTCGTAAAGGTTGAGTTAAGGTGTTGATGTTAAACCGAGATTTTATTTTAGTCTGTCGTTAAACATGAAAAACTAAGCAGTTGATCATCACATGGAGACTTATAGTAATGTGTGACTTCATGTGGGGTCATGTGAGAGATGTGCGAAATGTTGTAATAGTGCGTAATAATAATAGTGTGTAATAATAATAATAATAATCATAATAATAATAATAATAATGGATAATTTTATAGGATTTGCTTACTTTCACATGTGAATTTAAATGAACTGATAAAGCAAATCCATTGTTTAGAAGTCACATGTGGAAATTGATTAATCATATGGAAAGAATTATTTGGAAATAAATGAATCATGTCTAACACTTGAAGGTCAAAATATTACATTCATATGTGAAAGGCTGTGAGATAAAAAAAAAAAAACATTTAAAAGCCTCCAGATGTGGTGTAAAAAAAAAATGAATCAAATGATTCAAAAGTCAATCAAAATTACTAAATTAATCATGTGAAAAGAATCATTTGTAAATAAATGAACCATCTAAAATAAGTTATTACTGTATATCTGAAAATCACTTATTATATAGTAGTGAAACGTGTAATTAAATAAATCTTGCATCAAAATCATATATGTGATAAAAGAAGAATGTGTAATGACAAAATAATCGCATGACCGTTTACCAAATACATCTCTTATGATGTTTTTAAATTCACTTTCCATTTTGTGGCTTTATATGAAAACTTATTTCAGACCCAAAGAACTTTACGAGCTGCAATTTAGTACGCAAATTATCATCTTGGTTGCTTTGGTGAATTTTTAGCCGCATTTTAGTGAAAAAAAATATGTAGATATAAATGTTGAGAAGAAATAAAAATTAGCAGTGCTTTCAGACACCGGTCGTTAAGCGGCTAGCGTTTCTTTTCCTCTTACCACAAGTCGGCGGAAATGCCAGCGATCCCAAGGGAAAAAGTATAAATGTATATATGGCGAGGGAGACTTTGCCATTAATGGTAGCCGAGCTAAAATCCACTTTTCCAAGACGGGACGCCTCTCAGGATCGGCTGACGTGAGGAGCATGGAGGCTGTTAAAAATGTCATCAAAAAAAGGACAATAATGAATGAGTAGTAAATTGAATCACAATATCATATATACTGTAATGGCTCTGAAAATGTTAGAACGCATGCCGGCCTCTGATGCCTCGTGATTCATTTCTATTTACAGACGTATGATGAAATAAACACAGTTTTAGATCAGGCATTCGCAGCGTGTAAGTACATTGTCAGTACGAATTGGTCCTGACTGAGCTCAACTTTCCTTCTCTGCAGATATTAAGTGCTCCCTTATGCCTTGTGATTCTTTCTTTTTCTTTTCCTGTTGTTGCAGCGTGTGTTCTGGAGCTGGAAGAACGTTCTGGGAGATCAGGACGTAAAGAGTAAATGAAGTAATCTTTTCATTTTGTTTGTTGATGTTGTTGTCGAATTTCCTGAAAAACCGCAGGGTCTCTCCGAGCTGCTTTATCACGCCGGTCTGGTCTCGGCTGGCCGGCTCTCCTGACCACGCTGTGATAGCTGGAAGCCCACGAACATTCAGGAACTTTTTACTGGTGACATCAATCAAACAGCTCCAGTCTGTGGTGAGCACTAAACACACTGGGCATGTGAGGACAGCGAGCCGGGAGACGGCAGAGAGGGTTGTGGTGACGTGAGAGACGAATGTAGCGCCAGGGTCATGCCGTGTACTTTTACAGTATATACAGGAGAATTGGGTTATAGAGTATGGTAACATCATGCCATCAATCAATCAATCAATCAATCAATCAATCAATCAATCAATCAATCAAATCAATCAATCAATCAATCAAGGCATCTAACATTTAGTCCTTTATATTAAATAATAATAATAATAATAATAATAATAATAATAATAATAGTCAAGGTATTTTATAAACAAAATAAATTTTATTAGTAAAAAAAATTTATTTATTAAAAAAATGCATTGCTTACTATTATTATTATTATTATTATTAGTAGTAGTAGTAGTAGTAGTAGTAGTAGTAGTAGTCATAATCGTTATATTTTTATAGGATGAAAGAATACAGTAATTTTTTTTTATTCTTATGATGTAATAATTAATCAAAAATATGTTTTTTTTCCTCTCTTTTGCAAACTAAACTTTTTCTCCTCATATTTTAGTTTTTTGCCCATTTTTGGTTTTTATTTTCAGTACTTCAATTCAATTCAGTTCAGTTTTATTTGTATAGCGAGTTTAACAGTGGTCATTGTCACAAAGCAGATTTACAGAATTAAAAAAAAATATGTTAATGTGTATGAAATCTCAGAAAAAAGTGTATGAATCAAAAATGATCAGATTGTCCCTGACGAACAAGCCGAGGGCGATGGTGCCGAAGGAGAAGCTGAGGGCAAAAGGGAAAACTCCCTGAGAAGAATGCACCACATGTGCAGCGGGAAGCCTGAAAACTTTCTCATTTTGAATGAGTCCCACACAGACTACTTTCTATAATAGAAATAATATATAAACAACCAATTAGTCAAAAGATTCTCCTTACAATTCTTATTTTATTGCAGTGAATTGCATTCTTTTCTTTGTTTTCTGTTAGTTTAAAATCCGATTCAAAAGTACTCTCTGTTTTTAAGGCTGTGGGCGAAAAGCTTAATGGAAATGGGTGAAATATTGACATCTGAGAGAGGGGACTGTGGTAAGGAGAGAGAGAGAGAGAGACAGAGAGAGACAGAGATACAGAGAGAGAGAGAGTGAAAGTGCTTCTTCATTTCCTACTGCACAGAGACCCCAAAAACCACCAACATATCTATTGACTTATTGTCATCTCTAATGTCTCAATCTCAGCGTCTCTCATGTCTCACTATCAGTGTGACTAACGTCTCACTCTCTGAGTGTCTAACATCTCATTTTCTGCATGTCTTGTATCTCAACCTTTCTGTGTCTACCGTCTCACTCGGCACAATGTCCATTGCAATACCTACTGTCTTCCAGGGTCTACTGTCTCACTCTTCCAGGGTCTACTGTCTCACTCTTCCAGGGTCTACTGTCTCACTCTTCCAGGGTCTACTGTCTCACCCTTGCTCTTGCAATGCCTACTGTACCATCTCACTCTCGCAGGCTCTACCATCTCACGTCTCCCTCAATGTGTGCAACATCTCACTCTGTGTGTCTTCAGTCTCACTCTCAGATTTCTGGTCTCTCTCATGTTTAATGTGTCTGTAATCTCAGCAGAGTGAACCATGAACACTCCTCCCTGACTGTTCACCTCATTTAGAAGTGTGAATGTAGTGTGAAAGTTTTCAACTGTGAAGTTTTCTTAAAGCAAAGTCACATGACCTTCACATGTGAATTATCAAATGCCTCATGGGAAATTTGCACATTTTAGTTTATCAGACACATTATAGTTATATAGGTAGTATTTCTTTTTGCATTTCTTCCTATATTTCATTTGTCCACTGCCCTAAATAAAAACAAACATTTTATTTTTTGATGTAATACGTTTATTTTGCTTGTGTATACTTACATAAATAATAATAATAATAATAATAATAATAATAATAATAATCTTTTCGCATCATTTATTTTTTCCAACTCATGTTTACTTTCAAGAGATAATATGATTAAAGTGGATTTTCTTCCTTCGTCCATTTTTTTTTTTAACCCAGAAATAATTAGAAGATCACTTTGAAAATAAATCTATACAAACTGAATGGGGAGAAACACTTGTCCGGTTTTTAAAATTCTGAGTAGCGCCTCTCGATCTGTGGCCTCGGTGGTTCTTCCTGTAAGTAAAAATCCCTCATCAGCGCTTTCACACTCTCCCAATTTATTATTGATGATTCTCACCAGATCGGATAAGTTAAGAGGAGATATGTTAATCCTGGTTTTGCTATCTGAACAAATTTATGAACTTAACACGTTCCTAGTGCACATCATCTCGTGTGTGTGTGTGTGTGTGAAATTTAATATCAGTTATTTATGCTGTGTTTCTCTGGTGCATGAAATGATTGCAAATGTTTATTAGGTACAAATGTATTTATGGAAAATGTAAGTACACAGTATAGTGTGTGTGCAATAACCCGAGTAAATACCAATCTCAAATATTTAACTTGGATGTCTTTACTGAAGGAGGAGTGAGTGGACTCGTTCATGCGGAACACTACATCCAGTAAAATAGCACAAAAACACCGGGCAATTACTAGCAAAACACTTGCACTTGAGTTAATGCGTAACAGTTTGTCACTAGAAGGATGAGCACGCTGCAAACATTACCAGAGCGGTCACATGACTTTATTCTTCTTATTATTTTTTTTACACTCACTTAAGTTGCACTGACGTTCCAAATGAAATCATCCAAAAAAGTCTAATTATTGGCCTGCATCAAACAAAGAAAACATCAAAGGAGATAAGGCTGATATGACTGGAACTGGGTTTAAGACTATTTAAAACATTATTAAAACCTGGAGGGATGAACCGTCAACTTCACCGAAAGAAATGTGATTGGAAATAAATAAAGAATGAACGTTATGAGAGATCATTTAAATGCTTGGTGATCATGAATAAAAAAATGCATACACACACACACACACCATGTGATGTGAACTCACAGGATTGGGACTAAACAGCATCAACAACAACTCAGATGCATCAGAAAAAAAGACTTCAGTTTGTTAGGGAGCATAAAGACTGGACAGATGGAATAAGGTCATGTGACCTGATGAGTCCAGATTGACCCTATTCCAGAGTGATGGGCGTGTCAGGGTAAGAAGGGAACATCATGAAGCGATGCATCCATCATGCATAGTGTCCACTGTACAAGCCTCTGGAGACAGTGTTATGATCTGGGGTTACTTCAGGTCAGCAATGTTATGGCAATAAAATGAAGTCAGCTGACGACCTGAATGTACTGAATTGATATGATCTATGATGGTATGATACAATATCATGTAAAAGTATATGACAGCTTCTGACCTGGCTGCAGTTGTGTACTGTCGTGTGTAAAGAGTTTTATTTTTTTGTTGTGAAAACATAATAAAAATCGTCTGACCATAGCCGGTCTCAGTATTAGACAGATACAACCTCAGACAAACAACAACATATATACTGTATGTTTTCCCGCTGTACCATTATTTAACAAAAATGAAGCAAAAAAAAATGAAAGGAAAAAAAAAAACATGGGCAATCCCAGTACTAAGTACCCCACTCCCCCCGTGATTCAATACCTTGTAGATCCACCTTATCTTTTAGCAGCAATAATTGAATTAATAATTTCCTGTACGACTTCATCAGTCTGTATGCTGTACGTTGTATCAGAGCCGATGTCGTTCTATAAGAAGAAGATTTCCTCCTTTAGTGCAGCGATTATTATGGGCCGCTTTTTAACTACTACTGACTTCAGATCAGCTCGTGTGGTGTTTGGTCTGGTTCTGTTCCATCATGTTTCAACATGATATTGTGTAGAAATAAAGAGAAATATATCAAAGTTCATGTAGAAGGAAAATGCTTATGGATCCAGACCACAGCGATGTTCAATTCTCAATTCTAATTGGTTAAAAGGCAAAGCAGCAATTTCATATTATTACATTTGTTCCAGTACATTGTTAGTAGTAGTTGTATTAAATTACTCACAGGGACCTGAAGAGCAGACTTTTGTCATAATCAGTTTGTTTTGTTAAATGTTTGTTAGAGGCATTTTGTTAACATTTAAAGAAGGAGTCTCCAGTGTTGAGTGTAAAGCTGGAAATTACAACATTTACAAGACAGAGAGGTTTAAGCCTTACTTTTTTTTTTTCTTTCTTTTTTGGCCCTTTAACTTGAAAAGAAAGGGGGGGGGGAGAAGACTGTGGTGTAGAAACAACTGTTTTGAGTTTGTGTTAACATAAATGAGAACAGGAACTAGCTTGTTTGATGGACTTTTCTCCAAAAAAAAAAAAAAAAAAAACTTTCTGGTGTTCTGTAATTTCCAATTGTCATGTTGTTATTTTAGGATTTCAGGTAATTCGCAATGTTCCAATAACAGCATTACAGGACCTTGTGTAACACCTTCAATTGTGCAACGACATCTCGGGTTCTTTCAGCCTTGGCAGGACTCTATCTCTGAAAGGTTTATACACCAAGTCAACAGCAATAACTGGATAATTATGCAGTTAATAGCTCGGTCAGATATGATGGGAATGGAACAATAGTTCAACCAGTACACACTCGCTCTAATATCAGATTTGGGTTAGCCGTGTTTGTCCAATGCGGCGATACACATTATCTCAAGGTCACGCTGTTACCAAAGTATAATTCTATGTGTAATGACATAATGCTTAAACAATGTGTGTATGCACACACTGCGGTTCTATAAATACTTTTTTTTTTCCTCCTGTTTGTGCTCGCGGTGTGCCTCTGTGGTAGCATTAAGATGCAAGAAGAAAATAATTCCTCTTGGAAACAGCTACATTATTCCTCGAATTGCTCATCTTCTCCTGTCACTGGTAACCCGATCCTTTTATTTAAGGCAGCCAGGAATTGTGCAAACGATGTTTTAAGATGCTAAAAAATCCTCACGGACCACAGCAAGTCATGGGCAGGCTTGGCTTTCCAGACACCGTGCCGAGGACTGATTAAGAAGCATCTCTCTGCCTGGTGAGGACTTCCTGCTGTCCCGACCGCGCCATGGCAGGGATAAACCTCTGGCTAGGAGAGACGTTATGCGTCCAAGCAGGAGTGAGGAACGAGGACTGACGTCAGTCGATGTCACCGCAGAGTGTGTCTGACCTGCTTTAGGTTCTCCGTCCTCGTGCACGGCGCACAGTTTGGCTTGCTTTTTCTTGTGTATTTTTTTGCCCAGCCTGCTTGCTTTCTGCCTCAGGGGGCATTCATTAGCCCTGTATGAGTTTGAGAACTTCGTGAGACTGGCGTCCTTCTCTGAGGACAGCTCATCCACTTATTGGAACCACATGCTAATGCTCGCTGCGCTCTGGGGAGACGGCCCGTCGGCAGAATGCTCAGACAGCCACTTGATGGTTTTTGCATGGCCCGCGTCCTGCTCCAGAGTTTCCTTTCCTTCCTTCGGTCATAAATGAACTCGCTCACTTTTTTAGATCCTCAGACTCAACTCGCTGAATTTACTTCCAAGATGTCGAAGTGGTCGAGTCCGTTTATACCGCAGTGCTGTTGAGTCCTTAAATCAGATTGGTCAGAAAGGTTGTACGGCTGTAATATACATCACAGGTTTATATTAATGTGCTTGTTCTAACACGTTATTGTTTCTATAGGAACAGAGCTCATTCACAGGGATGTAATCTAATAATAATAATAATAATAATAATAATAATACAATGTGCTGAAAGTGGAGACTCCTTCCAACCACAGCAAATTAATTATTACAGGTTATCAAAAATAAATCTACAATAAATAGCAACAATCGGTGGTGGTATTATTATTATTATTATTATTATTATTACTATTATTATTACTATTACTATTACTATTATTATTATTATTATTACTATTATTATTATTATTACTATTACTATTATTATTATTATTATTATTATTATTATTATTCAAATTTTATTTGTCACATACACAGTCATACACAGTACGATATGCAGTGAAATGCTTAGACAACTGCTCGTGACCTTAAAATAAAAGACTATGAATAGGAAATAAATATGAAAAATAAAATAGAAGGTAAATTTAACCAAGAAAGAAAAAAATAAAATATAAAATTTAAATAAAATAAAATTAATAAATAAAATGAAAAATAAAATTATTATTATTATTATTATTATTATTATTATTATTATTATTATTAATAATATTATTATTACATTATAATTTATAGCTGCTTTAACGTGAATGAGACCAGGATGTGTCTACATGTTATAAACTGTAGTATACTGTACATCCTTTGATTAAATGGTGACCCATCCATGGTGTGTTCCCACCTCACGCCTAGCATTCCCATGATAGACTCCAGATCTTGTGCCTCCATGTCCAGGATAAAGCAGTCACTGAATAAATACTGGATATAAACTATAGCTCGCATAAAACCTTATAATGTCTGGTGTAATGCCTTGTATGAATGCTAATGATGCTATAATATACTGTACAGTATGCACTACTTTATGAAGCACTATAAGTCTTCAGATGATAATAAATGCTAATAATCATTAGCAGGTTACATAATGAATTATAGTAATATGAGAATACTCATAAGAAGACTAACAGCACTAACATCTTAATGAAGCAATTAAAGCCTTCTTTACATCCTATGGTACAGTATATCAAAGTTCAAGTATTGATTTTCACACATCAATACTGCATGTTAATGCCAATAAGTGTTCTTATGAACATATTATAACGCATTATGTAACCCAATAGCCAGAAAGTAAACCAAGTATCTATGCAATATAATACAATACAGTATATTTTTAATAAATTATGAATACAGGATTGTGGAACCGTATGTTTTCCTTTACTACAATACCAGGTGCTTCTGTAACATCAGTGAAATGCTTTGTTTGTACAAATTGAGCATTTGGGCCAAAGTGGGAAAAGGAAATAAATTCATGAAAAAAAGTGTTGTGCACATCGACTTCACACCAAAACCACTATCTAAGGACAACATTTTCTAAAAGGAGCTGTGAGCAGTGTGACCAGCGGAGTGCTTACACAGGGTTATTATCTGCTTCTATCTCTCCAATGTAACATATTACACACTATAAATGTGAAGAATGAGGTAATGTTTGAGAGAGAGAGAGAGAGAGAGAGAGAGAGAGAGAGAGAGAGTACAGAAAATATCTCTGATCTAAGAACAGACTTGTTGTTCAGGTCAAGGAACAAAACTGGGAAAGCTGGTCCTGGATCAGGAGCAAACAGTGAACGCAATCTTGGACACGGGATAAACAGCCTGGTGCGTTAGTGCCACGTGTCAGTAATACGAACCCGCCTGTGCCACTGTTGCTACCTCTCGAATAATGGTCCACATGTGTGAAAGCGTGAGGCTGGGAGGAGTGGGAACGATGCCCATTTGAACTCGTGTCAGGTCTGCAGCAAATTTACTTGCTTGTTTTTCACCACGTTTTAATTTAGAGACCAGATGTGCACCAAGCGATAATGGCCGCGGATGCAGAAACTACTGTATTAAAATACTTTTTTTTAAAACATCATACCAAGTTCTCTGGCTCTTCCTGGAGAGGCTCGGTGCTGCACAATTTAGTGTTCTCTGTTCCAGAGGCCAAGCACTTCTAAATATCCAAAGAACTCTTGAAGAACCAGGTTTGGATAAGCTGAAATTGGTAGAATTACTGTAGCGTTCACATTTTAATACTATAATAATATAATATCAAAGAATGAATAAGTAAAAAAAGCAATACTACTACTACTACTACCACTAATCACTCTCACTCACTCTCACTCATCACTTTATTCTGTATTCAGGGGGCCTGGAGCCTATCCCAGGAGGCTTAGGGCACGAGGCGGGGTACACCCTGGGCAGTGAGTGAGAGAGATCATGGTACAGAGTGTAACCATTATATATAAAGTCGGACTAATAATACTTACATATAGGGTTTTCTTTGAACATAGCCTTTTGTTTTTTGTTTGTTTGTTTGTTTGTTTAATAACCAGTTTAGCAGTGCACCTTTTCACAGTACATGAATGATTATATACAGCTATGTTTTATTCATCTATATACAGTATATAACTATCAGTGCATAACTATATCACAAGACAAACAGAACTGGTTGCCAGTGACAGTCAAGTGAAATCAAGTAGGGTATTTCAATCATATACAGTTCAGTACACAGTGCAACATTCCTCCAGGACCACAGCGTCAACTTAAATCACATAAACTTACAAAACTAGCTAAGAACTATGCAAAATAGACAACATAAAGTGCACTTGTGTAACAGTAATAAACACAACACAATGCAATAAACTTAGACAATGTAGCACTGACCCGTACACAGAGATGAACTGAGGTAGTGCAAATAAACTGTTCATGAGATGTTAGATGTAGTAAACATTTCGTCTTGCATTAGAGTGTAAACAATACATGTATTACCACAACAGGCTGCAAAGTGCCAAAAGATATATTTAAAAACCGGTGGTTTATGTAATAACCTCAGCAGCGACCTCATTTCCCCTCTCGTCTGTTCCAACCACTCAGCATTCAGCATCAGCAGTATAACTAATCA
>JAQMYI010000038.1:30741904-30752248 GCA_030014275.1 Clariallabes melas
AGGGTCAGCCATGATACAGCGCCCCTGGAGCAGATAGGGTTAAGGGCCTTGCTCAAGGGCCCAACAGTGGTAACCTGCTGGAGCTGGGGATTGAACCGCCGATCTTCTGGTCGGTAACTCAGTGCCTTAGCCCTCTGAGCCACCACTGCCCCTACTTTAAATAAAAAAATATAATCATTCTGGATAAGTTTTCTTTAAGGAGGTATTTATGTAACGTTTATGAAAGGAGTCTCCATAGAGGTAAATCAGAGGTAAAGCTGTAAAGTAGGTAGGCAGGTGTTTAACATATACAACACAATATTATTAGCATGAATTGTTAACTGCTATAATCTTCTCCGTCTTGTGTACACACAGCCAAATGGTTCATCCAGTGAACTTCAGAGCACCTGATGCTTAAGACCCCTATTATTCATTATCTTCCACTGATGATTATGTTCCCACATTAAGGATTGAGCTGCTCCTCAGGAAAAAAAATTGTATGTGTGTGTGTCCCAAAGTTGAGAAATTAACTAACTAGAGGGTGAAAGGTCAATTTGTGGACTTCAACTTTCATGCTTATTTTATTCAGCACAGGCAATCCATTAAAGGTAACTTTAATGTAAAATCTTACAGGGCCGATCTCCCGTCCTGAATTTTTGTCTGAATTTTAACATGTAATGGACAACCAACATCCAAATTTAGTTGTGTGCAAAAGTTTGAACACCTGTAATGATAAAGTGAACATTTTTCTTTGTTGTGTTGTTGCAATATGCACTCACATTTACTGTATATTTATACTATACTTTATACCATAATTATACAAATATTGCTAGCATTTATAAACACCACATAATATTATGGGAGACTTATTATATGTAAGTTATTAGATATAATATTGTACATTATGTTTATAATTAAACAGTCATTTTTGAAGGTCATCTCTCTAACAATCAATATGTTGTTATAAGGCATTCAGGGAGCATTACGTATTGTACATTTGTTATGCTTCAATTAATCATATTAAACATACAGTTTCTTTTTTTACATATTATATAATAAGATGCTGCACTGTAAGGAATAATGGAACTTTTAAGTATAAAGCAGTAATGATGCATTTTAAGTTTATAACCCATCACTAGAACTTTTGCATAGTGCAGTATAAAAGTAAAAGATCTGATTGGTTTGTTTGTTTCTGTTGTTTTTAATAGAAATTTCTTAAATCTTAAGATTCACTGTGGTCAATCAACAACAATTTATGTCATAATTACAACTTTACAACACACTACAAAACTTTACAACTTCATAAAATTCTCTACAAAATTTAAACCTGAGCTAAAAAAAAAAAGAGTAAAATAAAATAAAATGACAACTTTACAACACACTTTAAATATTTAGAGTACAAAATATTAGAAATCTTGACATTACAGGATACTAAAAAAAAATTTACAAAACTTTGCAAAAAAGAATCCTACAAATATTTAAAACACACTACAAAAATTACATCCTTCTAAAACAATTATAAATGTTTAAAACATTCTTGTAAACCTTGACAACTTTTTAAAGTATGGTAAAACTTTTTTAACATAAAAAAAACTTGCACATTTGATTCAGTAACAAATTCCATAAAGTTGAATATTTTTTTAATAGAAGGACATGCTGAAAATATTCTTATTTGTATATAACAGTTATTTGACAAAGATTACAATTTATTATTAAAAAAAAAAACACATTCTTGAAATCATACTTTTTTTTTTCCAGAATGAATATTACCCAGATTGGATTATAGAAAGAAAAGGGGGAAAAGCTGTAATTAATGGACTCATTATTCCACAGGGTAAATGTGTGAATGTGTGATGTTTAAGAGAAAGTGGGTGTGTATTTCCCCACCACTGCAGATGGGATTAGTGAGTTAAGCCGTGCTGTCACAGTCGGTGATGGTCCAAATCTCCGCATCGCACTGAGAAGGTATTGGAGCTGTCAGTTCACTCAACACTTCATCATGTGATGGCTTTCCTACGAACAGGGGGCCCTGAGAACACCACTCTCCTGTGCCTTCCTGCTTCTCTTTAGTATGAGGAGAGGGTTCGACAATTCTAATACCAGCCCATCCCAAAACACACACACACACACACACACACAGACCCACACACACATACACACACACAGCATGCCACAGGAACACAGCTTCAAGGTTTTCTCTTTTTTAATTTACATAGACCAGTTCATGAAAAGTTACCAATGGTAAGGTAAGGGTTAACATCCAGAGGCTTTTTAAACAACCCTAACCCCTGCGTATCCAGAACATTTTTCAAGGCAGTGGTTTGCTCAGGTGGTTGAGGCTCCGGGTTGTGGATTGGAGGAGGGTTCAGGGATTTGAGCCCCATCACTGCGGTCACCACTGTTGGGTCCTGGGCAAAAGCCCCTGTCTAACCCAGCCATTGCTTTTCCCTAAGTCCAGTTACAAAATTGGAGAGTTGTGACAGGGCATCGGGCATAAAACCTGTGTGGATTAAACGATCCAATGTGGAGATCCCTAAGATAAGCCCAAGAAAGAAAAAAAAGACAAAATTGTGAGTTTGGCTCAATTTGGTCAAACATGAAAAATAAATAAATAAATAAATAAATAAATACATGTAAAAACTTTTTTCAAATCATATTTTAAATATTTTTCTCTAGATGAATAACAGTAGTAGAATATTTTTTAGTAGTAGTAGAAGAAGACGAGATGCAAGTAGTAATAGTAACAATTACTACTTATTACTAGTAGTAGTAGTTGCAGTATTAGTAGTGGTATTGTATATATTGCATTTCACCAGCTTTGTACATGTACTTTGCACAATGACAATCTACGTAATCTAATCTAATCTAATCTAATCTAATCTAATCTAATCTAATCTAATCTAATATACTATTGATCATATTCAAAGTAGTTCATAATAATATTAATTATAGTATTTGTTGTAGTTTAGTGTTACTACCAGTATTAATTGTAATAGTAATTGTGGTGGTGGTAGTAATAGTAGTAGTAGTACATGTGGTGGTGGTGGTGGTGGTAGTAGTGACATTAGTAATAATATATTTAGTAATATTGGTAGTCTAATTGCTTAAATCGTTGATCTTTCATTTTCCATCAAAAGTTTCACCTTGGTCAGGGTCACGGCAGAACCAGAGCTCATTCCTGTTCACACTTGAATAATTATAATACTAACTATGTTCATCATATTTAGAAATCAAAAATAAAATGATTGATGATTTTAAAAATTGATATTTACTGTACTCTTAGCAAATATTACCATACGCTCATATTGCTCAATGAACAAGTGTACAAGTAAGTCATTATTTTAGGAAATGTCCAGTATATGAACACTTTGACAGCAAAATGCGATAAACACCATTTTTAAAATTAATTTTAGCAAATGACTGCAAATGGCACACGAGGTTGTTTATGCCAAAAAGTTTAAATTGAAAGCTAGCTGTATTACTTCATTGTATAAGTTTTAAAGTTCCACATTTTGATTAAAGCGTAACACACACACACACACACACCTGAAAGATTCTGAAAGCAAAAGCCAAAGTGTCAAGATAAGCCTTCGCATGCCATTGCTTTTTTCTGTCACATGACCATTGAAGTAAAGATAATTCTTGTGCTACACACCAGCTATGGAGTATGGTCGAAGGTTTTTTGGAGTATGGTTAAGCAGAGACAATTTTACACTCTGTGCAAATTGAATCTGTTGAACTCCTGGATAAAATCTGCCGTGTAATTACTGACGTGATGTGTTTCACGTTATGACACGTTATAGTGTAGAAAATGCATACAGTGTTTGTAAATGGTCCTAAACCATGGTCCAAATGTTAGTGTACTGGTAACACCTTTGCAATACTGTAGTATAGAATTTGGTACTCTATTATATAATAAAATATATTTTTATTAACCACAAAGTGTATTTTTTTAGTATTTGTAATTTGCCAGAAGTATAACAGCATGTTCCTGCTGCAATACGAATATATTCATGGTATATTACTTGTGTATTTGTAACACAGTAAAAAAAATAGCTGTAATGTACTTATAATACATTAAACATATACTTTAATTCATTAATTACTGTCAGGTATGTACGTTAGTACACACACAGCCATATACTTTAAGTGTACTACTCTAAGTATACTTAAAATTGTGCTTTTGTACAATTTAATTACAAACTAAATGCAAAATTAGTTGTTCCAAAATAGCAAACTCCATGTACTGTATACTAGTCATTAGTCTGGAGCAAGTAGACTTAAGTATGCTTTGGCTTGCTAGGATTTAATATACTCAGCATACTTTTTTTTTAATTTTATTTACTTGAGACTGCTGTTGTTGAAGTGACTGTAACGGCAGTAATAAAGGGCAGGTATGTTTCAAATAATGTCTGTGATACGTTAAATAAGACATTATGCAATTTTTTATGTTGTTGAAACATGTTATTTACTTAACAAAGCTACGTGCGGGACTGTACAGTAGTGTAAGAGCTGTGGTGAAGCAGAGAAATAAGAGAAACACATTACTTGTGTATATCCTCCTATAAATAAAATGTTTGTGTGTGTGTGTGTGTGTGTTCAGGACACTTGTTATTTTCACATGCATTACTATATTCACTGAGATCCAACATGCACGTCTTAAACACTGCGTAGTTGTTATAAAATAAAGCATGACCACAAATACCGCAATGTGTCCAGAGCATGAATGTTCATACCGTTTGAAAACACACTGTAAGATAACTAGTATGCTTTTTACAAAATTAATCAAAACCACAAGGAGTCTTCTATTATAAATTACAATAACACGAATCCTGACCCACCAGGAAAGCCCGAGTGCGCGTACTGTATATCCCATGGGAATGTTTACATTATACAGGACTTTTCTATATCATCATCATAAATCATCTTATTTAGTTATTCAATACAATTCTCCTCCCTGGGGTCCTAATCTATTTACAATGGTAATGTCTTTTTGGAGGCTGCACCTTAAAATCTATACTAAATGCATTTTTAATTGGCAAAATACCATGTGCATGAACGTCTCGTCCCTAAACCACAACCTGTTCCAGTCTTTCTTGTTTTTTTCTACTTTTTTTTTTTTCCGGCAGTTAGATCTGTCACAGTGAGTGATGAAGCTCAGACAGTTGATTTTGGAAGACTTTTATAACAACCGCACGTCAGTATGTTATTTTGTTAGCCACAGGATCAGAATCCTCCAAACAAAATTTCACACACTTAACCTGCTAGCATGGAGCCGGATTCACAGCTCGGAATTTGAGCTAGGTTTACACTTAAATGGAACATTATGGGGGGAAAAAGCCATAGATCAACATCTTTTTTTTTTCTTTTTTTTCCATTAAAGCAAGTGAAAACCCGTAGGGCTGAAAAATTAAATAAATACACAAACTACATGGTATATTCTGTCACTCAATATGTGTAACAGTAGCACGTTTTTAATAACGCATAAATCACAAAGACCCCAGACACCATGTCTCTGTGTGACTCAACCGGATCGCAAATGCAAAAATGGAAAAGCGAGAACGCAATGTGAAATGACGCGGTTACAAAGAGCAGCACATTTATTTTTTCACCAAACACAAATAAAGTAGAACGTACAGTAAGTGAACATTAGGTCCATTACTAATCCAGATTGATGGTGTGATTGTTTGATTGATTTATTGATTGACAGCGTGATTGATTGATTGATTGCCTGTTGTCAGCCTTGTAACTGATTAACACCAATACATATACTAATATGACGGGTGTTGGCTCAGTGTGTTAAGGCCTGAGGTCGTGATCAGAAGGTCGGCAGTTTGAGCCCCAGCGCTGCCAGGTTGCCCACTGTTGGGCCCTTGAGCAAGGCCCCTGTCTGCTTCATGGTATAACGGTTGGCCCTGCACAGCAGTATATGTGATGAATAAAGGCTGAACATTGAACTTTAACACGCTTCCCACACCGGGTCTGTGTGCATGGAGTCTGTATGTTCATGCTTGATGGATTTCCTCCTGGTCCTCCGGTTTCCTCCCACAGACCAAAAACATGCAGATTAGGATAACTGGCAAAAAAGTGAATGTGTGTGTGAATGTTGTGGAATAAATACAATGATCACCACTGTCCTCCACAGTCCCTAGATGGACTACAGACATTCCTAGATGTATTTATGTATATTTGTATGAATATATAAATAAATCTACAAAGGTGAGTCAAAAATTATTCGCACTCTGACTGTAGAATTTGTTTTAATTACCTTAAAGCAATTGCCTTGCTTTTTGATACACTTTGTCCATCTGTCGACAAACTTTTCGAGTGGTACAGTGGTAAAGTGCTGGAGATGAGAGGTACTTAGTGCTCCCACGTTAATTAGGGCTCTACAGCCAATCAGGGTGTCTGTGAGCTCACGCAAGGGGAAGGAGCGGATAGCGCTGTCCTCCGAGTGTGTTACGCCGCCCCCAATGGAGGTTCGGGGGAAACCGTCTGAGTGGCAAGTAGTAGCCTTAATGTGGAAGCCTCCTAGAGATGGGGAGGTATAGGACATGATTAAATTGGGGGGGGGGGAATGCGAGCCACGAATGCCCTGCTGTCTTCACTTCTTCATCAGAAGTGAATTTTCGTTCTCGTAGGGCTGCTTTCAGGAGACCAAACAGTTGAAAGTCTGATGGAACGAGATTAGATCACTAGTGAGGTACTCACACTGCAGCTGCAAATGAACTTATGTAACACGTTCACGCTTGCGAAGCAGTGACTGGGGAGACAGTAGGCTTGAACGGAAACGCTGATAAGACGGCCAACGGTGCTAATGTGCAGCCAACAGAAGTTTCCAGTTAAACTCGGTGCTACTTAAAACATTATAAAGAAGCTACTTTATGTACTTGTGTTGTAAATAAATGCTTCATGTATATTTTTCTCAGATTATTCATCAATTAGTTTTTTTATGTATTAATAATAAGAGTCATCTTATTCCTGGTCCTCAAGTTCTATCTGCAAAGTGATTTTTTTTCTAATGAATAAATTAATTAATAAAAATAAGGACATCTCAATACAAAACTCATTATAGCAGACAGTAAAAAGTTACAAAGCAGATCATCACCAAGGTCAAAGAGACCCGAGGAAGGAAACTGGAGAATATCTGCCTTTATAGTGCAATAAAATACTATTTTACAACAGGAGACATCCAGCCAACTCTACTTAAAATGAAATAGTGTTATCATATTACACAGGAACAATAAAACCAGAAAAACTTGTAATTTTACATGTCTGTTTTGTTCCATAAAAAAAATACAATAAAATAAGAACCTGGCAACTTGATAATTATGATTTTTTAAAGTGATTTTTTTTTAAATATAATAATTCCACACATACTGTACACACACACACACATACACTGGAGTCCTCCAAGAGCTCAGTACAGTACGACACAAACACTTGAGTCATTTACGATCCTCAGAGTGGTCGACCCTGACTCATGAATCATTTAATGCCTCTCCACACACCCGTGTCCTTTCTTTTATTCACTCCAGTTCATTCATGACACTCGCTATCGCTGCACTTCAGCCTTATCACCTCGAGTGCAGTTCATACGTGCTATCCAGCTTGTGTTGTTAATTATTCGTAAACGTTCCTGGCTCTATTCTCCGAAATGTGACACTGGAGCTATTAAAGTAATGAGAGTGTCAAGGTTCAGAGCGCAATCACATGTGATGTGTGTCTGCTGCAGGCCGGAGCACATGAGCGGCTCGCTCACACAGCGTACAGAGCCGTGAACATCATCCATCGACGGTGACTGATGACACCACCATGAGGTCGATTTGGGAAACCCTGTTGTAATATGAACCTGTAATTCTTTACCCTGTTTAGGTCTGGGTGCCATTTGTGTGCCAGTGATATTACAATTCTGTAGCATAATATGAGCTATGAAATCTACATCACTTTATACATCACTTTATATCTCCTTTCTAGACCTGAACACATTCACCTTTATGAAATATACAGAATATAAATTCCACAGTTCACTTTCTATGATATAGGGGTCAGGTGTAGCTCAGTGGTTAGGGTACTGGTTAGGGTATCGGTTCAAATCCCACGACCACCAAGTTGTCCCTGTTGGGCCCTTGAGCGAGGCCCCTAAACCTCAACTGGTCAGATGTATAATGAGATAAAAATATAAGTCGCTCAGGAATAAAGGTGTCTGACAAATGCCTATATGTATATAATATATTGTGATATTGACCGACAACGTCACTTTGATTGTGTAGAATAACAGAACCCAATTCTGAGAGTAAACTTTCCTTTATGTTTTTATATAATCCCCTGCCACACTAATGCTCTTATCCTAGTGTTTCACTAGTGCTTGGACACCATCAAGGTAGAAAGTTCTCTCAGTACGCCGGAGCCAGGATCAGACTGGTTGTCTGAATTACGTCTAAAACTCTGGCCTTCCAGGAACTCACCAAATGGCATGAAAATGTGGAAATGTCTTGGCGTGGGGTCAGGACTGTACTTGGGACATGCCGATAACTACCAGCTGAGTTCCTGTAACATGCAAGTGGTGCTGGTGGAGCTCCAAGCCACTTCATCCAGAATCAACATTCATGGACATACAACCTTCTTATTTGCCCCATTTGCCCCTGCGTCTGAGAGTCTCATCATCATACTGTACTTGAAGTCTTCTATAAATGTCAATCGCTTTTACACCTTCATTCATGAGAAATTTCATCACAAGTCCTGGTTTGGCTTGAACGCCCCACATAATATTAAAAAAAAAAAAAAGAATGGGTTCAAAGTTGATTTAATCCTGGAATTAACCACTTATGGCTCTGACTTGATATGCAAAAATGCATCTTAACATGGAATTAAACATTATAGGAATCCTACAACCATAAACTACAATATTAAAAGTAAAATAAACAATAAAAAATAGTTAGACTTTTCCACCTGTTTTGGTAAAATATCATTAAAAAAATAACATCACCTTAACAACTTAAGCGACTTTGAAACGTCTCCAACAAGTTGCATCCAGGTCCAAAGTTTATATAGTATTGTTTTATCAGGGTTATTGAATAGATGGGAAGATATGTGTTCCTCACTATACTGGGGGACTTCTAGTAGTTGTCCCTGTTTTTTATTACTTAACGACCTGATTTCTGTCAATTAACGTGTGGCTATCTACAGTGCTATAAAGTGTAAAGTGAAATAAAGGTTTGGAACATTGAGAAATATTTAACTGAGGCACACCAGAGTTATGATATCATATATTCATTATAGATCACTCACTCACTCATTGTCTATACCGCTTTATCCTGTGTACAGGGTCACGGGGCGGCTGGAGCTTATACCAGGAGACTTAGGGCACGAGGCGGGGTACTGTACCCCCTGGACAGGGTGCCACTCCATCACAGTTTTCATTATAGATGTTTGTACAAATTTCAGGGCTGTCTGACCACAAATCTGTTCTTCAGATCTGTCTGTCATATCTATCTGATATACAGTATCAGGGGTGCTCAAATATAAATTTGAAAGGTCCACTTACCAAATTTCCATTCAGTCCAAGGTCCGGAAAAGTGACGGTCAAATTCCAAATAAAGAACTACAAAAAAGGTAAATCCCAAAACTTTCGAACTATACACAAAAAATGACATGGTAGGCTTTTTAGTGTGAAAGGTGACACCTTCTTTGTGCCACCAGTTGTTTGAACTTGGGCCTGAGAGGTCTGAGAGCCAGGCGGAGGCACTGATGTATATGTTCATTGGTGAGGGAGCTGCGGTATGTGTTTTTCACCATGTTCATAGTTGAAAAGGCAGATTCACAGCAGTACGTTGAGGGAAACATTGTGAGAATTTGAAGGGCCATCTTCTGCAGGATAGGAACACCTGAAAACATGTGATTAGATGAAATGGCTACCTGGACTGGCCTGGTGTCGTATCACAACCTCATGCCCAATGTTACCAGGACAGTCTTCGGATACATCTTAACTGGAATGAAGCAGTTATTCAAGGAAGATGGTTGGATGGATGGATGAGTTGATCTGAAAAATCCCAGCCATCACCATCAAGCCTCCACCCATCCTGAGTCTACCACAGTTGCTCAGATGTATACTGAAAGTTAAAAGTGATTTCATTATCAATCTATATGTCATTAAAAGCGATTCCTTAAATCCAGTGGTGGTGGTAAACCTTTTATTTCCTCTCCTTTCTTTACTTATAAATTATATATAGTGTGTATATGTTTATATACAGTATATATACTCAGCAAAAAAAGAAACGCCCCTTTATCAGGACTGTGTATTTCAACAATAATGTTGTAAAAATCCAAATAACTTTACAGATCTTCATTGTAAAGGGTTTAAAC
>JAQMYI010000038.1:30783861-30794512 GCA_030014275.1 Clariallabes melas
ATTAATGTGGGAGCACGAAGTACCTCTCATCCCTCCCCTGTGAGAGAGCTCGGCCAATCAGCTCTCTCTAGACCTCCGGCTGTGAGTGGGTACAGCATCACCCGGGAACCGAACCAGCGATCTCCGGATGATAGGGTCAAAGGCAATTCTTATGTTTATAATTATGTTAGTTCAATTATGTTAGTCCACAAAATAAGAGTATACTGTATGTACAAAAAAGCCTGTAATTCCTAAAAAGTTAATGCCACACTTTTGTAAGAGCACTTGAATTAAAGCTGAAAGTCTTGACTTCACTTACAGTACATCTTGAGTGTTTTATTTCAACATCAGCATTGTTGGTGTACAGAGGGCAAATGGAAAAAAAAAAAAAAAACTTTGTTCCAAAATTTATGGACCTGACTTTTTTTTAATCTTCCTAATTAATTACCTTATTTAACATGCTGCGTTTGCTTGCTTAGCTTTTGTTGTGTGTAGTTGTTGTCTATGCATGTCTTTCTTGTTCATATGTTTAGGATTCTTGTTTCCACTTCTGCTTGTGGATTTATTGCTGAGTGTTGTTATGAATGATGCTGGAGGCACCACCTCTCCACAAGCACGGCTGATCGGCTTCTTGGCGCTCCTGTAATCGTGATAGCTGGATAATTTCGTTTTTATTTTATTTTTTTGACACTCCTGAACTGGAAAGTATAGGACTAGGAAGAAAACCATCACATAACATTTGTATATGCAATGGATTCCAATGAAATCAAGACAAAACCTCACCTTTTTATAGGATAGCCTTAGACCTACCATTAAATAACCACAGTAGCTACCCACAAAGACACAGCCGTGCCACCACAAATCCACATTTAAATGCAATACTATATGTTATCTGTTTACTCTTTCACAGCCGAGGGCATACCACTTCAACTGAAGAATCCAGTAAATATAAGTATGATTTATAGCGCTCAAGCTTTACAAATATGGAAACTACACCAGAAAGTCACCAGAAGGTCCCCATTTCCAAGAGGCACGGACAGAAATACAATTCTAAAAATACTGAAAAGTGTTACTGTATATGTCCTACTTCAAAAATTTTATTAAATTTAATGTTAAATTAAATCCCAAGAATGTTTTTTGTCTCATTTTATACGGTATATACACTACTACTCAAAAGTTTAGGATCACTTTTGGGGCCACTTTTGTTGTTTAGACCTGACCAAACAAGACCAAAAGAAGAAGACGTGCTGACATTGTCAGAGTTAGAGTTAGAAATAATGATTTTGATGGAATGGATTGGCACCCTGTCCAAGGTGTACCCTGCCTCGTGCCCTAAGCTTCCTGGGATAGGCTCCAGGCCCCCGCGACCCTGAATAGAGGATGAAGCGGTATAGAAGATGAATGAATGAATTATTAAATGCAGAAGTTCAGTATTCGTTTAAGGCTACACGACACCTGCATATAAAGTACACCTTCTTGTCAATTGACCTACATACTGTATATATTTACGAGCACTAATTCCAACAGGAGTATGCTTTACAACATCAGGTAAAGAATACTCTAGTTTCTACAATTACTACAATTCCTTAACCACAGTAATGTTTGTAGATAATAGTAATGTTTGGTTCAGGTAGATTTCCTACTTCTTGGTTCATCAGTACTAACCAATAAACCAGTTTAAAAGCCTCTATTCTGTAACGATCAATCAGAAAGAAATGAAGCAATGTAGACTAACCTCTCTCTGAATTCTCAACGGACACAGGGGATCTGGATACCAGCTGGGCCTGAAGGTTCTCGATCTCTGCATTCTTACACTGCAGGAGGTGCTGAAGGCCTGAGATTTCTGCCTGGAAATGAGATTTTTATTCGCATCATCCTGTATGTCTACAAAACTACTGAAATGAATAAAAATGTGATAATGGATCATTCTCTGTGAAACACCAATCATGTCAAAAGGTTAAACTGTTAAAAAGTTGTTTAATTGGCAAAGAACATTGTTAAATCAGCGTTTCCCAAACTGGTCTTTGGTAAGCCGGGTGTCTTCACATCTCCTGATCATTTGACTGATGGATTTATGTATTTACAGCTCAGTTGTGCAAAGAGACATTGGTAGATATAAAGGGACTTCAAATATTGACAATGTCAAATTTGCCACATATTTTCTTCTTTGAAAACTCTTCAACCAGCTCATCATGTCAAATTAGGTTATTTTTTAAACCACAAGAACAAATAAAATAGAAAAGATTTATAAGAAACAGCCTAGTTTGGGAGCTTGGGGGTTGTTTTATCCAACACACATATTAATGCCTGAACATTGTTTTTGACTGTTCCAGTGACTGATATTTTCCACTCCAGAGTCCAGGGACGAACTTCCACCACTCTGATGTTTGGCATTACATTCTGACCTTATGAGGCATAAGTGCAGTTTCTTATCCATGGAAAGCTTTCTGATTTAGCTCCAGACGGACAGATTTTATGCCAGTCTCGTGTCCAGAGGCAGTTTGGAATCCAGTATTGATTGTTCCAAAAGATGGCAAGTGGTGTCCACATGTTTTCATTCGTGCAACAGCTGACCTATTGTTGCTTCTGCACACTTCCAATTCCCATGGACAGCACGGTGTACCACAGCAGCTGAAGCAGCTGAGAAAGAGTGCTGCAGAGCATCCTATTCCACTGCTGAGATTTTTTTTTTCTTTAGAAATTACATTAATTATATGTATAAGAAGACTGTGAAAAGAAGACAAAGAAGGAACGTCCCAAGACTTGTGTAGAAGCTGGTTAGGTGGAGGAGGTGGGCATTAAAAGCAGAGAAATGGAGAAGGAAGGATGAGTATGGAACTGAGGTGGTGAAGTGAGTAGAAAGGGAAAGTTAAAAAAAATTAAAGTAGCAGTGAAGTTTTGACACAGTGGAAGAGCTAGAAGATGAAGTAGCGCAGGAGGCACTGAGGCGTTACAAGCCAAGGAGCAAGAAAGTTAAGGACCTGAAAAAGCAAGGGAATGTAGGACTAGAAGTTTGGGTGAAGATGAAGGAGATAAAAGGGGATAAAAGAAAGAAAGGAATAGGGATGAAGTGAAAAGAAATCGAGATGTATAGGATATGGGGGAGGAGGCAGAGTTGGAAGCACAGGGTAGGTGAAGGAACAATGAGGATGTGAAAGTGGGTAGGGAAGAGAAAGAGCAAGTAAGGTGATGGGACAAGGAGAAAGAAAGAGTGTGGGTGATGTGGTGGAGATAATGGGAGATAATGGGAGTCGGAGGCAAGAAAATGTGAATGAGCCAGAAGAGGAGGCAGGAGCGGGGGGGCACTGAGCAAGTGGGAGAGTTTAGAGTAGTAAAGGTACAGTAGGAGGAAAAAGTAAATGAGGTGGTGTGGAAGATGAGTTATACACCGATCAGCCCAAACACTTACACCATCACCAAGTGAATTGAATAACACTGATTATCGATTACGTGCCCATAAAGTGGTGACAGGATCATGGACACCCAAGGCTTATCTATACAGGGATAGATACAGTAGCTTAAAGTACTGAAAAAAGTTAATGCTGAAGTTTGGAGGTCGAGTCGATGTACTGATGTACTGCATGTTTTTTCTCAAAACCTACTTAGAACTTGGCTCATATACAGTACAATATGTATTTGCATTACTATAAAGTAAAGTGTATTTATAAAAGCCGTTATAACAAAGAGCATAATGGCATAAATGCATTCTAACATGTTTTAATGTGTAAAAGTTACCAAACACTTTTATTTTATATATTATTAGGCATTAAAAATGTGACAGGCCTTTTTTTTTTCCCTCCACACGTTTATAATGAGGTCAATCGAACGTCAATTGTTAGGACTTGAACAGAAGTGAGAGTAAGTAGAGATGTAGAACAATGAGGTGGAGAGGCTTCATAGGAAGTGTGTGCTGAAAAGAGGAAGTGAGTGTGAAACTAAATCAGACCAAAGGGATGTTCAGTATTTGGTGATGTGCATTTCTGTAACAGTACCTTTGTAGCCTGGAGTTTTCTCTCGTACTGCGACTTTTCATCCTCAAGTTCTTCGACTTTATTTTTGAGCAACCTCAGTTCCTGGAGCAAGCTCTGTGCAGAAAAAAAAAAGGATTAAAAGAAGTATAAAATTTAAGTACAGAGTTACATTGAGTCCATGCTGAAGTGAAGATTTTAGATAACACAAAAACAAACAAACAAACAAAAAACAATTTGTTATTTATTTTATATAATTGTGTTCATAAATTTTGCACATTTTAATGAAGAAATTAATTAATTATGTAAAGTATTGCATGTACAATATAATGATGCTACTTTATAATGTCTTTATATACTTATATACAGTATGAATGAATACACTTAAATTTAGTATATATTTTAATGGGCAGTGGTGGCTTAATTGGTTTAGTCTCTGAGTTACTTAATCAGTTGCCAGTGTTGAGCCCATGAGCTTCCTAACTGGGATATGCAAAAAATATATATAATATTATAAAATGTATATAAAAAATATATAATTATAATAATCTCACTGTGTTGTAAGGTACATGTGACAAATAATTAAATAATAATTATTAGAATAAATGCATAAATAATTGTTTAAAAAAATAGTCTTATTTACCAATTTTTACTTTATTTTTAAATACATTTAAAAAAATAATAAATAAATAAATAAATGTTTGTTCATAGTTCACATCACTTTTCAAATCCTAAATAGTTTGTTCACATTTCAATAATCTTCTCGTAAGATAAAAAAACGAAATAATAAAAGGTCTAATTGTACATTTTGTGTATAAATTAGAGCTAAATTAAAGTGTTTTTTGGTTTGTTTGTTTGCTTGTTTGTTTGTTTGTTTGTTTGTTTGTTTTTTAATCAGTCACGCATTCTAAAAAACTATTTAGCTATAAAATTAAAAATACTTCCATGCATGTGGTGTGTTATCTATTTCCTGAGCCCATAGACCCAAACATTAGCACAAACGTAAAACCCACAACACACGTTAAGACACTGCATCAAGCACGAATCATTAAGCACACCGTGAATTCTCTCCAAACATTAAGTAATCACGTAGCAAAGGGCAGGTTTGCAGGCAGGTTTCAGGTTTTAGGCCAAAGTCGAGCTGGCCGAACTCAAGCTTTCCAAATCACCCCGGTGCATTCAGTGCCTACACTTTCTCTCCCACAGTGACCGAGCTCCTCAGCACCTAAATCTCCAGAGCTCTGCTCCTCCACACTCATTTCTTCAGCCCCGGCTGATTCACTCATTAAAGCGTCAGTATCGGCGTTTCCATCCTCCTGGATCTCTGCGGCTTTTTTCTCCTGGATCTTACAAGAGAGCTCCTGCTGAATCCTGCACATCTGCTCCTGGAGCTCGCTAATCAGATTCACTACGCTCTGACAGAGGAGAAGGACCGGATAGAAAAGCAAGTGTAATCGTAATGCTAAAAAGCAAAACAGGCAGAAATTAAACTCGGAACACATGTGCAAGTACAAAACACAGTATTGTGAAGTGGTTTACGAGAGCCACCTTTTAAACTTTTCCACAATTTGCAGTGGGAACTGAATTAGAGCTAACTGAGATCTTATAAAGTAAATATACACAGTCAGCCATACTGTAGGATTAACACCATATAACATTAACAGAATAAAACTGATTATCAGTTATATACCAGTAAACTGGTAACAGGATCATGGGCACCCTAGTCTCACCCGTGCCCATGGGGAGCAAAGGCCAATGCTGAACAAATTACAGAAAAATGTAAGTGCTGGCCACGAGAGGAAAGTATCAGAACACCCAGTGCACCTCAGGACACAACGAGCCCAGCCTCCAAACTCTCCAGACCCCAATCCACTCCGGTACTCATGGGATGCATTGGACAAACAAGTCCGTTTCACAGATTTCTGGTGCAAGACACCACAAATCACCTCCAGCGATCATGTGGAGTCGTGCCCCAAAGGGGCCAGGGGGACAATGTACAATGCACAAGTGAGTGGAGAAAGCAATATGGTTTGCAACAATATTCACAAATATAAGCTCTAAAATTCAGCGTGAAGGTGGTGCAATGGTGCGTCACAACTCCTTATGCAATCCTAGGGTTAGTCTGAATATAAGACATCCTACTGTATGTCTGAATGTATTCATTCCATTAAAAAAATAAAAAATAAAACATTGACCCTAGTAACATTTATGGATCACTTTCAACCCAGAATAAATCTGAAAACCCATGGAGTAACATTTATGGATAAGAAAATATATAGAAAATGACATGATACTGATTGTAGACACATAGTGGGCACATAATCACGACAGTCTAGGAGATAATTTTTTTTTTTTTTTTTTTTAAGTTGTTTTGCCAGTTTTCCCCCCAGTGAGCTGGTTTTTATTGTGTTCAGGAGGAAAATGTGTCTTGAGCAGGAAAAAAAAAGATAATTTAATAGACTGTAATGTTGAAATTATGGCTAATCGAATGGCATCCATCCATCCATCTCTCTCTCTCTCACTCTCTCTCACTCTCCTGCCAGTTAAAGGAAAAAGTGAAAGCGAGAAGAGGGAATTTCCTGCAAAAAAAAAAAAAAACCTGCAGTTTTTGTTTTTTTTCTTAAATGATCTTTTATCCATTTGAGTGAATTGTTTGTATCAGAGTGTGCACTGCCTGTGCATGTGGGATTTTATCAGTTTGACTTGTCAACCCTGGGTTATATTAGATATCGCATGATGTACTGCAGAATCTCATGAGAATGGGAAATACAGCTCACATAACATGGCTTTATTGCTCACAGCTGTAGTTACGTCTGAATAAAGCAGTGAGGAACTGTTATGTAAAAGTCGGGTATGCCTTAATGTCAGAAATACATCATTTTACAAATTGATGGAGCCAGAAATGCTTCGTACCCCATGCCTGGAAATGGTTTGCATGATCTCCTTGTGAGTTTCTCATGGGTTGTCGGGTTTCCTCCCACTTCCTAAAGAAACATCTTGGTAGGAATATTACCCGTGCTAAAGAGTAAAAGTGTGTTTAGATTTGGAATAGAATTCTGAAACCTTGTCCACAGTGTTCCCAGGATAGACGCCAGATCTACTTGGACCCTAATCAGGACAAAGTGCTTACTAAAGAAAATGAATGAATAACAAAGGAAAAATTGGACAAAATTGGTGTGCAATTAAAATGTCACATGATCGCAACATACAGTAAGTACTATACAGTAAATAGACAAGAGAGGGAATGAGATATACTGTATAAACTATATAGAATCACTAATTTTGGAATGGAAATGGAAAGAATTGTAGATCAGTGTGTACCTAAAGGAGATCATCCATGAAAAGTCAGAGACCAGGTAAAGTGGGGATCAGTCGGTGAAAAAACCAAGACAACAGATGCTTTGTGTAAGCAAATCTGGCTTTCCTACTTTGCTAAATTCAACAGGTTTAACTTTTCAGGATCGTTTCATTCTGTGGTAGATTTATTAAGCCAAGAACAGGGAAAATATCACACAGCGGGAGTAAAGGTACCGCCATTGGGACGTCCTTGCAAAACGTGCCCTCCAGCCAAAATAAACAGGTCACTGAACTGATTTCTGCAAGGTACTGTAAGGACTCCCATATAGGGCGCTTTGTTTAGTGTCGGTACTCAGGATGTAAAAGGAAATGAGCCTGAAATGTAAAATCGACACGTGAACCATGATAATCGAAAACAGAGTGTCCAGCGCTATAAAGTAATGTTGTTTAGCATTCGAACTAGCGTAAACAACGGTTAAGCAATGACTGGCATGTAAGGGGAGGAAGTATCATGTGATTCGGTGGCAGAAAAACATAGCAGATGAGATGTCTGACATATGATTGCTATCTATAGAGTGCAGCAGAGGGCCGGGGTGGGAGGGTCGCTGCTCACGAGTGAAGCCTGGCATGTCAGGGGAATGTTGTGATCCAGATTAGAGCCGCTCACCCAGCAGTTGTCTGAGGAGTGAGACAGTTTGTGTTCCTGTGTGCGGTGTTTCAATTCAGGGTAAAAAAAAACGTTTGCTTGTAGCATATCTGTAATTAACGCTCCTCTCTTGAACGTGTCACTTTCAATAAAAAAAAATATTTTAAAAAATAAATAAATAAAGTAAGGTATATAAAAATGCACATCCAAACATAACTAAAATCTTACACATTAACATGTAACACATTTGTAAATAAAATGCACAATAAATGCAGTATACTGTATTAGTTCTCATGCTTGAGTGTTAGATATGTACAGTATCTACAGGTATTGTATACAGTATGTCGAACACCTCAAGCATGAGGACTAAATTATAATATATTACTGTGTTAAAATGTTATATAACAAAATTCTCTTTCTCTCTGACTCATTTTCTATAACATTTTATCCTGTACAGGGTCGCAGGAGACCTGGAGTCTATCCCAGAACATGCAAACTTCATGCACGCAGACCCAAGACAGACATCCATCCTTGTAATACACACACACATATATATATATATATCTGGTGATCAAGACTTGTTAAGCTTATGCTAGTTTGCAGAAAAATGACAAGGTGTTTTTTTTTTTTGTTTGTTTTGTCTTTTTAACATCAAGAGATGACAAAAAAGACTAGTGAGGAAACAAATGTTTATCATTTCAAAATATAAAAAAATAACTATTCATAAATAGATAAAACCATGATATTCGTAAATACGTTAAATAAAAAAAAATCAATTGTTGTTAAATTGAAGATGAATTATTAAAGTTGAATCGATCATTCGTGCATGTGCTGTTTAGAAATGAATCAACATGTAATGACCACCTGCTGCTTCATTACATCATCCTGCCATTGATTGTTTTCCTAAAACAGCGCAAAGTACAGTACAGAGTGTCATGTATGTTAAAACCATTACATTGGGGCATTTGCATTATAAACACTATATAGCATGTGTATAATGTGATCTAAATAATTGCTTGAATAAAAACAAAGAAAAAAATCTACAGCTTTACTTTTATTAAAAATTCCAGGTTCAGGAAATAAATTAAATAAATGTGTAGTTTGTAGAAAATGTCATGACCTAATGTCTTTCTAGCCTGTTTGCTAATCATACACAGTGTTGATTTAACTCTTTGGGACTTCATGTACAGTAAGTGCAGCTGGACCAACAAATATACTCCGGGTGTTAATTCAACACTAAGTCTTTTGCTGTGTAAATTAATTTGAATTTGTCAGAGATTAACAGGAAATTAGAAATTACCAACGTAGAACCTAATGTTATTACTATGTGTATTTCGTGTGTATTCAGTGTGTATTTTGTGCAACGTTGACAATTTTGACCTCAGACCCGTCAATCATGAGTCATATTTTTGTGTCCAGACGTACAGTCCGTTACTTCATGATGTAATACTTGCATGTTGCTGTAACACTTCAGCATGGGTGTAACACTAATTTGTTCAGCTGGTCCCTTGAGTCAACATATTTACACACAAACACACACATCTGCAACCTTATCCACAAAGTCGAAGGCAAGGAATATTTTACATTTACAAATACTAGCTCTCCTGGCTAACCCCGTAATTACATCGGACGCAGAAGCCTTCGTTTAGCAAAACTGTAATTAGTGCAAGAAAAGCCGCAAATTAGTTGTTACAAATATATTGTTGCACACACACACACACACACACACACGCATAAATTTGCTACCGGATCCTCTAACAGGCATACTGTAAATACGTCTTTAAAGTTTGGCAAATATAAAACATTGAATAATAATAATAATAAGCAAGCAATGATGAATGGGCCCAAGCACCTTGCACCCCCCCACCACCCCCACAGCACATGCATTACACTATCAAGACTATTATGACATAATTTTAGAATAGGTGGAAAATACCTCCACAATTTTCCAGCCTCGATGTATTAAGATCGCATAGGCCCGGTTTGTTGGCGATCGTTTAAATCTCCTAGGAGGAGTTCATCAAAATCGTTTGACTCTCAGGCATCCCAAAGACTGCAGATTCTAACCTGTCTGCCAATTTTCATGACTTTTTAAGCATGTTAAGACCCCCAAAAAGCCCACAATGATGGAAAACATAAATAAATATAGTTCCAAGCAACGTTGAGCGTGCACAAGCACCTTGCGCTATCGCACCACACAATCTGTGTGTTTTTCGAGTATGGGTATAATCGGGTGCTTTTTGAACAACCCAAAATAACTGACTTCCTGTTGAGTTGAAAGTTGAGAGTTGAGAGTGCGAAAGTTGTTCAGCTCAATGAGCACTAAATGTGTACCAGGTTTCATGAGTTATGCAGCAAGATCTTGTGTGAGGGCCCCGTGCCACACTCAGGCCCCAGACTCCCAGGCATCCTAATAACTGCAGATTCCAACCTGTCTGCCCATTTTTATGAGTTTTTGAGCATGTTAAGACCCTCAAAAAGCCCTGAATGGTGGAAAAAAAATAATCCTTAGAAAAACAAGAGCGTCCTCACACACTCTGACAACATACTGTAAGGCTAATGTCAAAGGCTCTTAAATACAAACAGCGATTTTACAGTATTAGGCCTTGTTCACACGGGCGTAAAATTTTTGGATAAACAAAGGCGCTCTGAACGTCCTAGACGTTTATGTTGCGTTTTGTAGCGGCGCTCGATTGACTTCTACACTGGCGTTGGTTTGTCTCTGTCTAACGCCAGCCTGCAGCCCAAATTGTAGTTTGTG
>JAQMYI010000038.1:30923391-30938522 GCA_030014275.1 Clariallabes melas
AAAGTTCGACTAAGTTTAAGCATTAACATATAATGCCTAAATTTTGTCGATTTTTTATTCATGTGAGTCAAATTAGGAGCAAACGACATGTTTTAATTATTCATATTTTAAGTCCCCATTTGGAGCTGTTTACACATATTTACATGTAAAATGTCCTCATTAAAATATGTTCTAAACAATGCAAATAATATTTAATCTAAGGTGATCTAGCTGGAGGTGTAGCAGCTTGTAAAGTTAGGTTGCAGCACTAGCGATCTCACGTGCTCTCTAGACCTGTACTAATTTCAGTAGCCTCAAGGGGGCAGTGCGCTCTAAAGAATTACTCACCTAATCGCACACAATCTCTTGTTAGGGAATTATTCCAAATGTAGCATCTGCACGTGGCGTGGTCTGTGGGACCTTCATTTTTAATGGACGTTCAGTTTTTAATTGAAATTTCTGTTCCTTGGTTGAAATCTCTTTGATACTGAAAATCATATAGGAAATTGAATAAATATAGAATTAAAACTTAAAAATACAGATTTTTTTCTCAATAATATTTATCTACATATTGAGTGAGAAAAGATTGTAGTAAGTTACATGTATTTGATTTATCGCATAAGCTATTTATTAAATAAGATTCATCATTATCTACTGCAACTTTTCCTTCTCTGGAATAATTTCACACAGCAACACAAAAAATCAGTCATTGCATTCCTTTCTGATACTGATGAAATTCTTCAGTCACAAATGCTCAACATCTGGAAGCTTTTGTGAGGGGCTGTGTGTGAACTTCTTGTCTCTAAGACAAAGGTGAACTTTGAGATAGCATGCATGTAATTATTGAGTGGTATTTCTTTTCCTTTATCTAAAGATAATTAGCTAGTAGATAAATGGTTACAGTGGACACACAGCATGTTTAATAATTGGTCAATTGAAAGAGAGCAAAGTGTTTGAGAATTGAAAGAATTTTACCAGAGGGAGTTAATGTATGCTGCTAGAATTCAGGTGCTAGAATAGGATCACACTTGGTATGCACAAGAAGAATATTCTTAATGCAATCTATATTTGCTTAATTTAAAGCTTTTAATGCAGTATATGACAGTTTAAACGCGATCCGCTGATCATATTAATCATCAGGTTTTAACAATTCAAAAAGCATTTATTACATGTTTTGGTTCCTTTCTTGGTTATAATTTTACTCAAACTGCTAGGATGTCATACTATAAATTTTTGTTGTTACATCAAAAGCACTCTCTATTCAAAATAGAAAAATTCCAAATATTTGTATATATCATGCAGTATAATAAGTATGGCTTCACTGGATATGACCCTTATTATACCCTTATATATTTATTTTTGCAGCAAGAATCAGATAACCTACAACCCAATGCCTACAGTGGTGACCAAAAGTATTGTGGCAAAAGTGAAAAAAAATGTTTAAAAAAAAAATAAAATTCTCACATGTTTTATAGCATTATTATTTAATAAGATGGAATTGATATACAACAATCAATATTTAGTATGAAGTCCTTTATTCTTCACAGGCTGGGCATATATTCAAAAAGACATTTGCAGTACTCTGGGTTCACTTACTCAATCCATGCCTGCTTGATTGCTTCCTCAAGATTGTGTACAGAAGACAAGTTATTGACTTCTACTGCCTTCTTCACCATTGTCCAACAGTTATTTTATTTGATTTAGGTCTGGAGATGATTCCGGCAATGGCTCCTTAAAATAGTTAGTTAAATACAGTTGTCACACAGCCAGTTTTTCATTAGATTTTCTGTTAATTAGCACACTTCATACCAGCATGTACGCTATGTGATAGGAAGCTTTTGCATGCATTTTCCTGTCTTTCCAACTTAAGCTCACCTGCATCGTTCGTTGTTGTCATCTTTTATGACTTTCATTTGTTTATCATTTGATATTTAATTGTGGAGGTTTTTAAACATAAAACTAGGATTAGGATGAACTGAGATTTGTTACTGTTCTGCTATATAATGTGGAACTATCAAAACATGAAGACAGTTTAATTCATGCAAAGGGCAGATCTACAATGCCTTTTTTCATGCCAAAAATACTTCTCTTCTACACTAGCCTATTTCTGTATATTGCATTATGTTTACAATTCACTGGCAAATCCAAATGTGACGAAGTTGTCCTGCTTCCTCTCATCGATGACCACAATCCCCAATGGCTTTGAGTTTTTTTTATGCTTCCGATCTATAACTGACTCAGATTTGGGAAGGAAGACATTCCAGCGTGACATTTCACCATGAGAAATCTTTTATCACAAACATTATTTTATATTAGTATACATAATATATTATGATATCAAAATGTAACGGATTTTTAGCTCTGTAAAAACAAAAAAGTTATATAGAACAGCTATAGAGTTATCATAAATACTAGCTTTGTCTGTTCTGCCTGAAATCTCTCAACTCGGCCAATAATTGTACCAGTCTATACATATCATTTATAAGTGGCAGAAAATTTCATTACAAGCTTATGTCTGCATTAGTATACATTGATTCTGAAATAAATGTTTAAGTTAATTAAGTTAGCATTTCTAAGTTAATGACTGCAAATAATAGCATTTCTGAATAAATATGTATTTTAATATGTATGTAATAGGTTTAATTTAGCTATGACATTTATGTGTATGTTTCACATTGCATCAAGTAATTGCTTAGAGATGTAAAAAGCAGGTTGAAAGTCTAACAATCAATTATTTAGAGTAAAAATAATTGGATTATGGCTTAATATACTAAAAATAGAAGAGTCTGAACCTTGTAATACCAAGATCTAAATATATGTAAATATATGAGGGCCAGGGGTAGCTCAGTGGTTAAGGCATTGGACTGGGAAGATCCCAGGTTCAAACCCCACAACCACCAAGTTGCCTCTGTTGGGACCTTGAGCAAGCCCTTAACCCTCAACTGCTCAGATGTGTAATGAGATAAAAATGTAAGTCGCTCTGGATAAGAGCGTCTGCCAAATGCTTAAATGTAAATGTAAACATCCTCTTAAGTTTGCTGCATCACCGTGTACCACTGAGGACATCACTTGAACTCCCTATCAAGCCCGGACATTGGTGCATCACACCGCACCCCTGAAGACATCACTTCCTGTCCTCCTCAGACCACACCCCACAGGGGGCAGGACGCTGTCTTTTCGCTCTGTTTGAAGAAGTCGCTCCAGCCTCCTGGTCTAGTGAAGGACGTCGAGAGCTGCATATTAGAGGGGCAGTAAGATAAGGGTAGCATCTTATACAATTTACAGTACCCCTCAGCCACTCTCGGCCAATGGTGACCACTGGAGTTTGTTCACGCACTCTTAATCAGTCCTAGCTCGCCTTGACTAAGTATTCAGCCTACTGTAGCATGCTCTGTAGATTCGATTACATTTTATGATTTTCAGTAATGCAAATTAAGTAGATCGGTACGCTATTTAAAAGTGCCCCATACACGCCCTATAGATAAACAACTATGCCGGGTGTGAAAGCAGCACAAAAGTACAGTATATTGAATTGTAAAATATTTTCAGTACAATATTTTAAATGCTGCCTGTCGTGTTTGTGTTGCAAGACTCTTAGCTCAAGAAGCAGGCCTGTGTCATCAAATCAGCTGATAATTCTCCTCATGCAGTAATTACACGATGATCTCGCTCTCTTGTTGTCGGTCCGACTACCACTAGTGATTGCTTAATGATCGCAGATATTCATTTGACAATTTAGCAGAGACTCAAACAAAGAAGATTATGTGAAGAAAAGTGCTAATTAAATGACATTGGAGATGGTGGTTTATTAAATCAGTAGATCTGAGTGTGTGCGAGAAGAGATTCAGGGCAAAGCAAGAAAAATGTTCTATAAACAGAGAGAGAATCTAGAAACAAATCTAGAATTGTGTCTATAATAGCTTTATATTTGCATTTCTTATGTGTCATCTATTCACCGTAAAACATCCAAAATGGGTTGCTGTTGACATCTACGGGTGTTCAAGTCAAAGCGGGACTTTTGATTAGAGAAACTCCCTTTATCTCTCTATATAATTTCCTGCTACACTAATGCACTTATCCCAGTGTTTCTCCAGTGCTTGGATACCATTAAGGTGGAAAGTTTTCTCAGAACGCCGGAGCCATGATCGGACTGCCTGTCTGATTCATGTCTGAAACGCCGGCCTCCCAGGAACTCCTTTAATGCCCCAAACATCTGGAAATGTCTTGGAGCGAGGTCAGGACCTGTGACTCCCAGCCGAGTTCCTGCAATGTGCAAGTGGTGTTGGTGAATGAGTGTGTGTACAGTTCACACAGATGCATTTTTTCCACAAGTTGTTTTCAAGGACCAGACGTTCCACTCGCTGATTGTTCACAGCAATGACTGCAGTGTGCTCTGAGGCACCTCGGTCCGGATCGTCGTTCACGGATGTATAGACTTTTCAAAAAGTTTGCACCATTCATCACCGTATTGTGCTTGAACTCTTCCGTAAACGTCACTTTTGCACTCGCATTCACAAGTCCCGGTTTGACTCGAACGCCCCTCGTGTGTACAGTACACTCACTACACAGGAGATAACACAAGATCTTTTGTAATGCACTATATTCATGACTCTACTTTTGTAATTGTAACATCTTTACTTCCAAGACTAAGATTAAAGTATTGGCACCCCAGCTTGATTTGTTTCAGTCACTGTTAGCATGCTGGCTCAGACACACAGGCTCATGTGTTTTATGTAATAAAATCGAGTGTAGCTGACACGCAAACACGACTGCTTCAACTCGTCATTCCGCTTCCTGCTTCCAAAAACACAGTTCGATGCCAGTCACGATGCCTGGAAGGTACACAAGGAGCACACACAAACCGATCACTGCGTCAGGATGCTCATCTAAGGACTGACGTCAGCACTCACTACACGACCTGAGAGAGACACACCGGTGTGAGTGCAAGGTCGAGCGTGTTTATGCATTCTTATTAGCAAGCTTGCATGTGTGTGTGCGTGTGTGTGCGCGCGTGTGTGTGTGGGAGTGTGAAGACAGCACTCCAGCTGGTGCTAATATGCCATGATCTCTGAGAATAAACCTGGAATTAACTCGAACAGAACTGTCTCCGAGGCACTTGGCATCCATCTGTAGCAAGAGTACACACACACACACACACACTCACACACACACACACACACACTGAACCACATACATGCATGTGCATGCAAACCTGCTTGAATGTTTACTGCAAAGACGTTTCACCACACACACTGCACATACACACTTAGTGATTTTTGTTGTTGTTGTTGTTGTTGTTAAAGGTATTAAAGGAGATGATCTCATTTTAGTAACACAACCAGCACACACACTCCCACACACACACACACCCACACACACTCATACACTCTCTCATACGCAAGCATTAAAGCTCAGGCAAACCACGCATCTAAATTGAGACTCCACCCGCTTTGACAACCTGTAATTTCACAGTCTGCATGTCAGCGCACTGCTTATCGACTCAACTCAAATCTTCTGAAGCTTCTGGAAACTTCTGATGCCACGGCAGTGTGGTTTTCCAAAGCACACTCACAAGCGTTGCATTCTTCTTTTTCTTTTTTCCCCTTTATCTAAAAATATCATGACTGAGTCACAGACGAACAACGGGAGACAGGACAATGAGGGCAATCGAGGAAAGAATTGAGGACGGGTGGGGAGGATGGGGGGGGGGCGGGGGGAGTAAAAGAGAATGTTTCGATTCATGTTAGTCGGGAGTCGTTGCTTAATTCTCTACAACAGCAGCTCGGTTTTAATATTGCATGGTTTCTATAGTTACGGCTCGGAAATGAGTATAATTGGTGAACTTTTCTGTAAGGAGTCTCCAGTGTCAGAAGTACAGGAGCTGATGTCGTCTATGCTGGAGCTGAGATGGGTGTCTTCCGTCTCCTCCACTTTTTACTCCCATTAATCGATAGAACATTCCGTCACCTCCTGGCATATCACTAATAAACACTAAATGAATAATAAATAATACTAACTAATATTTCAGATGCTGGATAATGACTACTGTAGATCCTGCACTTCTTTCCATGCAGCAGATTGATTCATTTCTTCTTACAGCAAAATCTGTTCTGCTAAATTATCATGTAGCAGTGGAACTCCAAAGTGCCCACTGGAGACCATCTAACACTTCTCTGAGTAGCTAATTCAACACTTATGACTCAACCCGGGAAACCGTTACACCATTTTATTCTGTCAGAGAAAGGATTTTAAAAGTTCCTGCTAGTTTTTAGAACTTTTGCAGAAATCCAAGGTTATATTCTGTGAAATCTCTGTAAAATCCACAGGAACTTAATTAGCAGTTTTGCAAAAGAACTTTAATTAATATTTTGAACACTTTAATGTCTTCTATTTAGAATTCGGCATACGAGTATAATTCATTCCGTATTAAGGCAAATTCTGTATTGCAAAACACATTTTCCAATAGGAAACAATGTAAATGCATATAATCCGTTCGAGTCACCCAAAAATATTACCAATTTCCAACACTATAATCATATTTTTGCTTATAAAACAGTCAAAACATTTAGAAAAGACATGTACCGGATGCCAAAGTACCACTGTATGATAATTATTAATTAATTAATTAATTAATTAATTATAAACTATGACAACTATTCTGGTGATTTAACCTTTTTATTGTCAAATACACACCTTAAGTTCATATTAAAGGCCATTATCCTCCTAAAAACTCCTTTGTTAAAAAAAAAATCAACTACACAAGAAAGGGTTTCTAAAGGAAAAGATTAGGCAAGAAGAGCTGGTTTAAATAAAAGACTACACGATAAGAGCTGACTTAAACAATTAGGCAACAAAATCTGGCTTAAACAAGAGCTGGCTTAAATAATTATGTGATAAGAGCTGTCTTACACAAAAGAATACACGATACAAGCGATCTTAAACAAAATATTATGCAACACGAGCTGACTTTAAAAAAGATTACACGATAAGATCTGGCTTAAACAAAGGCTTACCCGATAGGAGCTGGATTAAACAGAAAAATTGGACAATAAAAGCTGTCTTAAATAAAAGATTACACAATAAAAGCGGGTTTAAACAATAGATTATGCGATAAGAGGCAGATTAAACAAAAGCAAATAACAAAAATTCCGCTGTAATGTATTTTAAAAAACAAAAGCATAACCTCCTTTGTCCTGATGGTGCTGAAAAAGGTTACAGCTTTACCACTGATTCCTACAAAGCGTTAATGATGGAGACTCCTTCCGTAAACAAACTGTATAAGCAGTCTGCTTTAAGTGAGATCTAAGAACAATTAGAAATCCCTGAATCATTCACGAGCCTCCTAATCAGGAACAAAAAGTCCAGCCACCCAATGTTCAATATTATTGCCGTATGTTCTATATAATTAGTGTTTTATATCATTCATTATATTCACTTTTAAAACATACACACACCACATGCCATATGTTAAGAACTGACACATACTCTGAGCACATATGGTTTTAGATTAATTAACGGCCTCCACACGGGGAAAAAGAAAATCACATTTCATTTCATACTTACAGTAAGCGTCTGAAGACTGCTGTAATTAATTTAAACTGTTGTAGATTCCTTTTACATTTTAATGATAAAAAAAGGATTTGGTGGAACATACTGTATAGTAACACCTGGGACAAATTCAGTTCCTTTCCTCCGCAAAGCACCAAATATTTAAAACACTAATTTATTTTAATATTATTTTAATAAATTTACCAACAGTGAGCCTCATGATTGGTACATTGTTAGGAATAACCCCCAGAGGGTGCTCTGTGCCCTTGGACTGTCTGTGTTTTGTATTTTCTGGGACCTTTTGGGGACAGGTGTCCTAGTTGAGTCTTGTAATTAGCAGTATTATTTAATCTCCTGAGTTTAACTCTTGTCCTTGTCTCACATCTGCTGTTCTGTTGTCGCTCCCGATGTTGAGTAGACCGCTTATGTCCTGTTGCTGTACTGTTTAATCCACTGTTTGTTGTTAAAGTTTTTACATTGGAGTTTCTGCCTACTAGGGCTGCCGTCAATCTAAAAGTGATAGAAAGCGTGCGGGAGAGATAGAAGAGAGATCACCACAAGAAAAGGAGACTGGGAGAGATGAGCGAGGATCGCAGCTGGGCTGCACAGACTCTCGGTTCAGAATAAGACGTGTGCCCTTTGATAAGCAGCACAACAGGTTTTGGGTAAAGTGGCTCCCTGTGGGAAGGGACCAAGGTTTCAGAGCATTGTCCAGGGTGAAGACAATGTGAGGCGAGGACAGATGGAGAAGACCTGTGACTGTATGCGCTCAGCTTGAGATGGAGGTTGCCAGGTGGACCCCAGCACCCAGTCCCAACCAGAGTTCAATACAATCTTTAATAGCTCTGATAGCTCTGAAAGCTTTGTCCTGGGTCCTGAGAGCTCTGATCTATTTCCTGTCAGCCCTGAAATGCAAACGCTCTGTTTACATCTTGCACCGCATGAGCCATGCATTGCACCGCCCAAGTCACGCCCTGCTTCACTTAAACCATGGTCAAGCCCAGTTCCGGTACTAACCCAGAGTCCATACTGTACCTGCTCCGACCTTAGCCCCCATGCCAAACCCCCACCCAACCCCAATGCCTTGGTATCAGACAGCAGGACCAAAGATTTTGGGCCGATGTCCTGGACCACCAGTGGCAATCCAGAGTAGCATGTTTTGTGAGGGGATATTTTAATGCTTGAATAATCCATACATGTTTAATATTAATATACTTATAATAATAATCGTATAATACATGTCTGCTTTGAGACAATGACCATTGATAAAAGCGCTATGCAAATAAAATGCTAATGTAATATGCAAATGAATACAATATTATAATAAGGCTTAGGGCAACCCATCAAGGGGTTTGAAAATGTTGAAATATCAATCAAACTACCGCATTTCTTTAGACTGTCGAGGAATCCAGAGAACCCGGAGGAAGCCTACGAAGCACAGGGAGAACATGCAAACTCACAGAGAAGGGTTTGAGATTCGAACCCCCAACCCCGGGGGTGTGAGGTGACCATGCTGACCACTATAATGCCGGTTAATACTCCATCTACTGTAGTAATCAATTATGAACATGCTTTTGGATGAAATAATGATAAAGTTTTAATTAGAGTTCTCTAATTTTCAGACGTAAAGTAAGAAAGTAAAGGTGCTTACACATTGAGAGGCTGCCATGCAGGCCACTGCGCCTTCATCTTAATGACCGTCAACACATCATCTCCCTGCAAGGAAAGAGGGAACACCATTAGCGTATGAAAGTAAAGTGCACTTGAGAAACATTCGTTACATCTGTACTCTTAACGTGACACAGCGAGAAAGGCGAAGCTTAATTCCCTCTCTGCTGAAGGTGATGAATGGAGCTGCCTTTAATTCTCTGCTGAATGGATGATGGCATGAAAGGCTCATAAATTTGGGATAAATATTTAATCAGTTGCTTAAAGCATGCAGGTTTGCTGCATCAGTGTGTGTGTGTGTGTGTGTGTGTGTGTGTGTGTGTGTGTAAAATTGGGAAAGTGAAATGAGAACACAATCGTAAACTTCTGTCCAGAAGATGTTAGAAAGCATTACATTTCATTCAGCCTCCGTACATAAATTACAAAAGAACACTATTTATTATTATTATTATTATTATACACAGAAATAATACAAAGGGTTACTTTTGAAACTATAATGTATTAGAAGGAGAGCATAATATAAAGCTGTGATTTGCGGCTGTACTACTGGCAGAGAAAATTAATTAACCACCTCCTGACCAATCACAATCCGGAATTAAATTAGGAAATTAAATAAACATTTTGTTTAGTTTTTTTTTTTTTTTTTTTTTTTAATAAGAAGGCCTATGTTGACAACAGGTCCGATCGACTAGATTTATTTTTGCTAGGGAATCAAAATGGCGGCATAATTGCATACATAGTGCATTGTGGGTAATTGCACGGGTCAGAGTGGCACCTGTGAAAATTGTGCATTCAGCTGAGCAATAGATTCTGCAGAATTAGCGCTCATTCTGTGGCTTAATGACAGCTGTAGAATTCAGTGAGACCGCTGCGAGCTCTGAATGGGCGAGCTTTAAGATTTTACCCCACGCTCCTGCTGACCGCTCCGCCACACAATGGGAAGTCAGCGAACAGGACATGTGCCGACTGAATTATTCATGAGATTCCCGAATGCCTTTGACGTTGCTCTTTTGATGCATTGACTTTTCCCGCCAGCTATCGCAATGATTGAAATGGTGTAAAAGGATATGGATGACTCTCTCGGTATTCGACATCACAGCCAGTTGGCAAGCCTGAGAAGCGAAAGAAGAAACTAAAACTATGTTGAGATATGTACAAGTATACCACCATTCATCTTTTCTCTCAGGGAGCTTTTCCTCCTTGCTCCTGTTTAACGGCTTGTCGACGGCTTTAAAGTCTGTCCTCCAACCGGGTTTTGGGGAGAAATCAAAACCAGATTTGCTTCCACTACCACTGCAATTGTCAGCACTCAGCTGGTTCTGCCTGACACACAGATATAATGAGAGATTTCAGCAGAAGACATCATGCGGCGAGCTGGAGAGCGTTCTCTCTCTCTCTCTCTCTCTCTCTCTTGTGTTATTATGCAATGCCATCTGTCAACATGCCATCTGTCAACAGCAATGCATCACAAACCCAGAATTAACCACGCTCGCTGCCTCCTAGTCAGAATTATTCCAGTTTCTCTATCACCACATTTATGCATCAAAGCATCGAAATGCAGATCCTGTAAGGATTTATCTTTATCTGTCATTAGACAAATAAGTGTGTGTGTGTGTGTGTTTGGGGAGTACACACTACAGCAGTTTAGGTCAATCTCACTATGTCAAAAATGCCAAAATGATCTTAAATATAATGAATGTTATCTAGTATTTCAAGTCTTAAATCGTTTCACTCCATCGGCAGACGAAACAGCTTTTGTCTAGAAATAAACGTTTATAATCATTACATTTATCTGACAGCAAAAGAAGAAGCTTTTCAATATCAGGATTGAATTTATGTTTGGCTTATTTGAATATAATATCACATTTCTGTTCATTTTACATTTCCTATCATAACATTACATCAAACCAAATTAATCATATGTTAAGCTGTATTGACTCTTTTCAAGCTTTAAATTGTAGGGACGGGAATCACCAGGGTCCGGCCGATACATTATGATCACGATACCTCGGTGCTGATTCAATTTGTATTGCAATTCTATTACAGTAAATTATATCCATCCATCTAGGAACCTCTGTATTCCAACTGGGGTCTGTGAAGGCCAATGGTGACCACTGCATTTATTCCCATTTGTATGACTGTAGTAAAACATTCACTCACTCACTCACTCACTCACTCACTCACTTACACACTACAGGCAATTTGGGAACCTCAGTTTGCCTAATCTGCAATCTAGAACCTGGACCTAAGTCACTGTGCCACTATAAATCACATCACAATTTAATAAAAAGCTTAATACATTATTATTGTTATTATTATTATTATTATTATTATTATTATTATTAGTTTACAATCCTTTACAAACTTGGCATGTAATTTACTTGTACCACACAGGATGCCGTACTGCTTGACAGTTTGTGAATAGTTTACAGCACCACCTGTAGGATCATAGAGAAACAGCAATATTTCACCACCTCAAATGCAAACAGAAATATTAAACAAATACTAATTATTATTATTATTATTATTATTATTAATTTTTTGGAGGAAGTTATTGGCGATAAATAAATTGCCGTACAAATGAATCACTTTTTCCCCCATCGCTAATAAATTATCCTCTTACGCTTTTGCCAAATAATAAAATAAATAAATAAATAAAATGGGCAAGATTGTATTTCAATACCACATGATTATTTCAAACATGAAAAATGACTAGGAAAGTTTAATCCTGTAATGGGTTTATTTGTACTATGCAGAAAAAACATGTTTCAGTGGATTAAAATATTATTACATTTCAGGACATGGATTTTTTTTTTTTTTGTCACATATTTTTGTCATTTCACTTTCCCATGGCTTTGGTACCATTCAAAAAGTGATGCATAGTGATTCAGTGATTCACTCTTTCACAGTGAGGTCATTTATTACAGTATGTTGGCACAAACATGAATGTTAAACAATGCTGGAAAAAGTAGCAAATACTGTGCAGGATGCTATTTATATAAAAATTTCTGTGAAGCTTTTCACAGAAATGGCGGATGACACGGAACATACTGCATGTGACTGTAACTGCTCTGATGCTCCAGAATCATGTCTGAAGGATGAGACGGTGGCGTTACAGCGGCACCGGCCCTGGTCGCTATATCATTATTTGATATTGTACAAAAATGGAGTCCGAGGTTGTCCATGTGGAGAGCTACTCCCGCTGCACTACAATACACTCTGGATGGATAACCGCATTTCAAAGCATCTGCAGCTCATGCCCCTGCCACTTTAAAATCCATTTAATTTAATTGAGGGAGCCTGGGATTCATTTTTCTGAGAGAGGAATAGCAAGATAAAAAGAGAGAAAAAGAGAGAGAGAGAGAGAGAGAGAGAGAGAGAGTTCCATGCTCGCTATCATCCTTTCGGCAAAGAAAATGTATTAGAAATCCGTTCTCAATGGGAGGCGGAAAAATGCGGCCACTTTGGCAGATATGGCAAAGGGAATGGATGTAGTTAGAGTGAAAGTGATCATTCATTTCAGGGTAAGGATGGTGATAGTGGCAAAGATCATAATCCATCTTGAAAAAAGATACTCTGGGGGGAAAAAAGGAAAGGCTATTTTATTTCAGTGAATCATTTCATTTTATTTTATTAAAGAGGAGGCAAACTCAAAGCCACTGGGAAAAGACATCCTCTGGTCACATTTTTACATTTTCATGATGGAAATGTTGTGAAAATAAGCTCTCACTTTGATTACAGTGTCTCAGTCTCATCAGTCTCAGTCTTAACACCTGAAGTAAAAGAGTTTTAACATGAGCCTCGTCTTTTTACTTTACCGCTCCCTGTTCATCCAAACATCAACGGGGAAATAATCACGGCCTGATTCAACTGACCTGGCTGTGCAAATCTTTTTCCAGCATAACCTTGGATGTGGCCTGATTCATGCGTCCTTCAAAGACAAATCTGCCTAATTCCAGCCATCCTGAAGCTTTTCCAGATCATCACCGATCCTCCAGCACAGTTCACAGTTGGTGTGGGACACTCTCCCTTGTAAACCCCTCCAGGTTTCTGTCTAACCATAAGGTGTTGGCTAAACCTCAGACTGGCTCTGCTTTGCTTCTCGTTGATGAGGGGTTTGTTTTTGGCTTTGCATGACTTTAGCGCCACCTCTAGCAGCCGAACCGTCCTCACGGTGCACGTCACCCCAGCTTCAGTTTGCCGCGGTGTTTGAAGGTCACTTGATGTCATCATGTGGTTATTGAGTGATATTTGAATGTGTTGCAGTTGCAGTCATCCCTGTTCATAAAGACTATGTTTTTTCCTTCCTTTCAGTCTGCAGATTTTCCATCCCCAGTGCCAGCTGCTTGACCTCGTTTGTGTGTAGTGCCGTCTTTGAAATTTTAAGAATAGAAGCAGCATGACACTCACTGTATCCATGTGACTCACTCAAAACTTTTTTTCCTGCTCTTTTGCCATGGTACGTGGATATTTTTAAAACTCCAATTACCCTTGAGGTACAACTAGCACTGGTTTTAACATCCAGCTGGTTTTCCTCAATAATAAGACTTAACCACCTACAATGAGGTGTGTGTACAGTATATATACTGTATATAGGCTGATATATTTCAAGTCTTTATTTTCTATTTTTTATGATTATGGCTTACTGCTGATGAAAACCCAAAAATCAGTATATGAAAAAAGAATATTGTGAAAAAGTTCAATATTGGAGACTCATTGTGTCGCACTCTAATCAGCTCAAAACACCTGCAACACCTGGTTTCCTGAGCCTTTTAATGGTCTTTCAGTCTGGTTCAGTAGTCTAGCTGTTCACAGAGTGCTGTATCCAAGCACATTAATGGAAAGTTGAATGGAAGGGAAAAAATGTGGTAGAAAAAGGTGCACAAGCAACAAGGATAACCGCAGCATTGAGAGGATTGTGAAACAAAGCCCCTTCAAGAATTTGGGGGAGATTCACAAGGAGTGGACTGCAGCTGGAGTCAGCGCTTCAAGAGCCACCACACACAGACATATCCTGGCATTTTATTTGAAAATCAAGGTCCCAGAGTCCGGAGGAAGGGAGAAGAAGCACAGAATCCAAGCTGTTTGGAGTCCAGTGTAAAGTTTACACAGTCAGTGGTGGTTTACGGAGCCCTGTCATCTCCTGGTGTTGGTCCATTGTGTTTTATCAGGTCCAAGATTAGCGCAGTCGTCTCCCAGGAGGTTTTAGAGCACTTCATGCTGACCAGCTGTATAGAGATGCTGATTTCATTTTCCAGCAGACTTGGCACCTGCCCACACCGCCAAAAGTACTAATACCTGTGCTTGCTTGGCCAGCAAACTCGCCCAAAAATTCTCTAACCTAAAATAGATTCTCTATGGGGTATTAAAAAGAGGAAGATGCAAGATACCAGACGGAGCAACTACGCAAAAGAGCTGAAGGCAGCAACCTGGGCTTCCATTATACCTCAGCAGTTCCATTGCATTGCTGCATTGCTGCAGTAATCCATGCAAAGGGAGCCCTGACCAAGTATTAGGTGATGTACATGATCATACTTTTCAGTAGTCCAAAATTAAGTAATATTCTAATTTTCTGAGATACTGATTTCTTATTTCATTAGCTGTAAGCCATCATCATCAGAATTAAAAGAAATAAACACTTGAAGTATCAGTCTGTGTGTAATGAATCTGTATAATAAATAAGTTTCAGTTTTTTTTATTAAATTACAGAAATAATTATACTTTTCAATGATATTCTAATTTATTTAGATGCACTTGTGAATATATTATACATATATGTTAGTGATGCGTGGGTCGGGTATTTTTCCAACCCGCGGGTCCCGCTTTTATGAAATTATTTGGCCCGCCCCACCCCGCCCCGCACCACTGTATCTATTTTTACAACCCGCCCCGCCCCGCACCCGCGACCATTAAATTATGTAAATTCCCGACCTCAA
>JAQMYI010000038.1:31014891-31025151 GCA_030014275.1 Clariallabes melas
GAGGAATCACAAAGGAGTTTTCATTTTCTGCAATGGAAAAGTACTCGAACTAGTTACTTTTATCAGAAAGTAACGCTCTAATGTAACTAATTACTTTTCAATGACTAATTTTGTAATGTAATTAGTTACTTTAAAAAGTAAAGTAAAATTAAACATTACCAAAAGAAACGATCGTTTTCCATGGACATGTGAACAGTTTGACTGCAAAATGAGATAAATCCATTTAAATTGAACACAATTTTAAAAAGTATTAGTGTTGATTTTCTTTCTAAAGTATTACCATGGAGTGCATCAGCTTCAAGAAGATGAATAAATAACATAAAATAAAATAAAAAATAAGTAAATGAATAAATAATTAATGAAATAAATTTAGATTTAAACTTTGAAGTTGTTATACACAACTTTCTGCGCCTGAAGAAAATAATTTGCCTAAGTGACTGCAAATCCAAAAATCATTTTGCACTGAAACTCTTCACAGTACTTCTGTCCAAAATGAAGATGTCTCTTGGTCCGGTGTATTAACTAAAAACTCTAGAGGCACAGATCTGTGCTGGCAACACGGATATGTCAGGTAGAATGAACGTTACAGTTACTTTCATAAACAGTAAATTTGACCACTACAGGAAGTCTCAAAATGAACATATTTTGGTCATAGAAACAACTGAAATCAACAATATCAATGTATCTCTGCTATTTCTTTTTTTTTTTTTTTTTTTTTTGCTCAGTCATGTTTTTATAGTTGGTTAAAAATTGGCTAAAATTTTGTTCATTATATTGTGGCGTGGGCGGGGCGGCGGCTGACGACCATCATGCCTTGCGGGAGGGGTTTCTGTGTGTTCACCCTGTTGGGGAAGGTTGTTTGGGTTAGTGGCTTCGGCCATGTTTGTGTGTGTTAGTGTGTGTGACCTGTAAATGTGCTCCAGTTCATGCTTAGGCTGAATTGTGTGGGTTCTGATAGTGAATGTGTTTCCCACGCTGTACTGTGCTGGTGAAATAAATTTCTCCCAGCCATTGCATTGGGCAGCAATTAAGCTCACTTGTTCTCCAAGATCCTTTCTAGCGGTAAAAACTCAACAATATTGTCTATTTCTTGTGCTGAAAACAAGTATATGTCACTCTATATGCACAATCCTGAGTCCTATATACGTTTATTAAAATGCTCTGAGCTTTAAGGCCTATGATGTTAGAGAAGTGGGAAGATAAGGGAGTTACAAGAGAACAAATGTTTTTTTAAGCATTGTATTTACACCTTCTTTTTTCAAAGATTTCTAAAACACTGAAGAACTGGGAGTAGCTGCTTAAGAAATGTTCAAATAAAGCTGGAGTTGAAGCAAACCCTGTGTTAAACACTTCTGACCTTTCTTCCTCAAGCTCTCAAAATGAAATCCACAATGCTCTGTCACTGAGGTGTTGTTTTTTTTTTGGTTGTTTTTTTTTACAAGACCATTAAGACTTCAGCTTCTCACTATTCTTGCTCATCATAAAGAGCCACACTGAGAGTTTAAAAAAACAAGTGAGGAAAAAGAAAAAAACAAGAGTGCTAAAAAAAACAGCATGAGGACAGAGATGTAAGAAAGAGAAAGAACAGGAAAGAAGTTGGATCCCCATGACGCATGACCTTATCCTTTCCTCCAGGTCCTTCTGTAGGGATCTGGGGTAATTACGGTTGAAATGGCACTGCTGAGAGTTTCACTTAGTTACACAACAGCATCAGGGAGATAAAACATGTTTATGGATGTAGACACGGTTTAATTAATTTACCTAAAGTGCTCCAGACTTAATCCTGATTTGGGGATGCTCAAGGAGAAGAAAGCTTTTTATTGCTTTTAGTACTTTTGAAAGTGATACAGGCATGCAATATTTTACAAAATATGTAATGTTTGACATGATTCGGCAAGTTTAAGATGCTGTTGCAATGAGTCATTTGAGGTGTTTGCTTCAAGAGCAGAAGAACATCACTGGAAGATGACGAGAGATCAGGAAGACCGTTGACGAGCCCAACCCCTGAAAATGTCCAAACCATTTGGTAACTTCTGCATGATGATCGTTGGAGACCATTCCACTACATTGTTGCTGTTGTTGGCTTGTCAATATGGAAACAATCCTCACGTGTGGTTTAAACATGTGCCACGTTGCTGCGAAGTTCATCCCCAGGCTGCTGACCCAGGAGAAGAAGGAACATCGCGACAAAGTCGGCCAAGAAGATCATTACCAGTGATATCACTTGGGTGTATTGGTGCGACCCTGAGATGAAGCAACAGTCTTCACAGAGCCCTTCATCAGCACGACCGAAAAGAAAGGCAGGTCCGCAGCTTGACCGTGCATGCTCATTGTTTTTTTCAATATCTGTGGCATCGAGCATCTAGAAATCGACACCAGGGGCCAGACCGTCAATAGCAAAATCTACTGGCAGGATTTAAAGCATCAGAGGGAGGATGAACAGTAAAAGCAATTGAACCTGTGGCATGCAAATCCTGAAACCAGTAGCTGAATACCATGACTGGTATAGGATGTATTAATAAGCACTGGTTTAAAATATACATAAGGAAAGCTCCCCGCATTCGCACATGCTTAAGAAATTTTGAGGATAGATTATTAAATGGTCTGCATGTAACTCACACCACTAAATTTGGCAGAATTTGTCCTGAATGCTACGTTCTTTTTTTTTATTACATCTTTAATACCACTGATTTATCTAATATACAGTATAAACTACATTCTAATGCTTTGTCTTTTTCTAAAAAAAAATTGGTCACCATGGACTAATTCTCTACATATCTTATCTTCACCATCAAAAACATAATATTTCCTGTCTTTCTTTCATCAATCCCGCTGGCGTGAGGTGAAAGCCAGGACCTTATTTTTGAACATCCGCCCTTCAAAAGCCCCCTTTATCTCCCCATGAACACCAATCATGTTGTACAATGCCATCAAGATAGTGAAGGAGAAGATGAAAGATGTCCACAAATGATGACAAAAAAAGCTTTTTGACAGGAAGGCAGAAATATACAGTGCCCGTTGTGTCAGTGTTCATCCCCCTGTAAAACAGCTTCTCTATTGGCTCATAAACTCAAAGAAATCTAGCAAACGAGGTGAAAAATATGAAACCCCTTGAGCGAGACTGGAAATGGGAGATTTATTGTTTATAAGTAAGTTTACAAGATTTTTTATTCTCATTTTCTCCCTGAGAGCTCATGCAATCCGACAGTCGAGGCAGTAAAAGCAGATGGTGGTGCTGGAAGAGATCTGCCAGGTGTGGCTGAGTGTGAAGCTCCTTCTACTTCAAGATGCTTCAGAGCAGAAAATCCGGGTGCTTTAGTATCAGAAGAAGCACAGTGCATTTCAGTACAGCAGCACAGAGAGAACTGAGATCCCACATGGTCTAGTAGTCAGGCCGCTTGGGTTTAACTCCTGCATGAGAAGTAGTTTAAGGCCGTCGGGGCTTGGCAGTTTAAGCTTTTCATGTGCAAGTGGTTTAAGAACTTCAGACTGTCAGAAAATCATTGTTGATCCCGTGAACATGAAGGCAACAATCAGGTTTTGGACACGGAGAAAAAGATTACTGTATTTTCTAAAATATTTTTGTTCAGCGAAATCAAAAGTAGAGACACAAGCTGGGCGCAAAGTCACAGAATGCAATGCAGCAATGTGATGCAAATAATCGACTAGTTAGTGATCTGAAGAGTGCGATGTTGTTGTGGGTGTTATTACCAAAAAACCACTGCATCGGTCTCTTTCGGTTAAGATGAAAAACCTGTACCAAAAGATCTTCAAATGGCATTGTGGGTAATTTAGGAAAACGGAATGAAGTAAAAATAGGAAAACATATTGAAGACAAAGCCTAAAGGCATAATTTGAATGTTTTTAAATTGAGATGCATATAGTGTAAATCACAGTAACGCTGTAATTATTAAAAAATTTAAGGAACCAAACCAGTTTATATGGCACTCAGTGAAATACTTGGAAATTAAAATTTTCATGACATTTTTTTTTTTTTTACTTTTGTGACTTTTTTTCCCCACAAAAATATACAAGTAAAAAAAATAAAAAGTCTCCAAAGTATTTAAATGAGTGTGTTAAATAATGGGTTAAAGTGTTTGCCAAATTTGACAGTTTCTCTCCTCTGCAGAAAACGCATATACTGTAAACACAAATAACACAGAGCTAAGCTTGATTTTGTTCTCCTGTTGCATGTTTCTCTGTACGCTCTCCTACCTGGAAATTCCCAGCATAATCCTCCTCCTTGTCCCCATTCCGTCCTTCCCTTAAAGCGATGAGCGTGAAGCCTCTGAAGTAAGAGGGATTCGTGGCATACAGAGTCACTGTAAAGGCAAAAGAAGCAGAGTAGTGGCGTAATGATAATTAGTGCATGACTTTATTTAGCACAGATTCCTAGAAGGATCTGAAAGGTGTGAGGTCTGATAGAATGATTTTGCATGCTGCTAATGTGGCAGGAGAAATAACACACGTGGGGACAAAGAAATGTGAAGTTATATCCAGGGTCACATCCTGTTATAGATTTACATCTTTATTTTTATTTATGAAAGTGCACTTAACAATCCGTACCAGACTGTACAAAGTTCACATCAATAATTTGTTTAGACATGGCCTTACAATGTTTCACATTTAAATATGCATAAGTTTAACTCAATAGTTTTCAAGCACAGGTATTTTTTTATTTATGATAAAGAGGGTTTGGTTTCTAAATATATATTTCTTCTTATATTTCTGCTTTTTTCAGGCAACTTTTTTCAATCCACACATCTCAAACGTTTTTCATACATTTATGCAACAACAATCTGTCTTCCTCATTCTCTTTTTTTAAGCATCCTATCATAGTTTGTGACTATGGTTTGTTAATAATACATAACCAATACTGCACTATGCAATACATTTTTTCCCCTGCAGCATAGATATTGAGGACATATCACACAAACGTAATATATGCAAATAAACACTTTTGTGTTTTATAGAACTGAGAGCATCTGATCATTCATCTCCAGCGAGCATTGTATCCTGATAGTTAATCTGTAGACTGGAGAAAACTGACTATGAGACAGGAATACATATACAGTACTGGATGGGATGCCAGTCTCTCCTAGGGCACCAAACACACCTAGGAGGTTTACTTAATTTTCACAGTGCACATAATTAAACGAAGCAGAAAGCAGAGTAAATTATACAAAACACACACAGCATGCTCAGCTCATATCCTGCAGCTGGCTTGATTCAGGATCGATTCACTTTTTCTGGACTCTGGGGTTTAGTTAGGGACTGCTCAGCGGACTCCCTCGGACTGGTAGTTGTGGTTTGTTTGCTGTGCTCTCAGGCGGATCGGAGTTCAAATTAAACCAACTAAAAACTTTCTTTTGGTTACTCCCGTCAAGGGGTCGTCGCAACGGACCTTCTAATCCACACACTACAGGATTTACGCCGGATACCCTTCCTGACGCAACCCTCCCATTTTTCTACCCAGGACCAATGCTGTGGCTGGATAGTATGGGGTGTGGCAACCCACCAACAGTGGTGCTCAAACCCTGATCCTCAGATCTTCAAACCAACAAATGACTAACTACAGCCATGGCTGCCTGAGTCACCACTCCCTCTCCTCCAGACTAAACACAATATTTGGTGTAATATTCCACCTGATTGGAGGAACCCACAGAAATCAGAGGAAACAAGGGACTGAGAGCTAAAAGGAGAAAATCCACACCTCTACACATCAGGCTTTTTGTTCACCTAAGTGTTTATAATGTGCTATTTTATTGCATATGTTTCAACATATACAGTATAATGCATTGTGATCCAACCTGTGCAAGTGCTGTACAAGCCTCTGGTGAACATCACATAGCTAAATCTCCACTCGTCTCACACCTCTCGTCTCCTCTGTTAGCTTCAGGGACTGCTCAGTTACTCTCACTATTATCGCCATTACGCACAGACTCAGTTTTATTGTCACTTTCATGCTGTTCTTCGCACATTTAATACTATTTACACTGTTGTCACTTTGCCACACATAAAATTGCACATCAAGGCAGCGCTGCAATGAACTTCATTTTCCTTATTAGTTCTTTTTTTTTTTTTTACATTTGATTTATATGCTTTTTTTATATATGCTTTTTATATATCTTGTATTTTTTTTGTTCTTAGCATTGCACTAGTAACTTCTGGTCAGTTCTCACATTCTCACCCTGTTTATACTGATTATATGTACGACAAAGAGTGTGCAATCAAATCTACAACCTGGCAATTTTTAAGCAACAACTAAAGACCTACAGTATCTGTCAACCACAACACAACACAGGACTAATACTGTACCATCTTTTTAACATCCAACATTGACTGGGCATTCATGGCCACTATGGACACATTCATCATTCATGCACACTTGCACTACATATTTATATTTTCATTTCTGGACCATTGCACAAGACTCTTTAATAAGACACTTTTTATGCATATTTGCACACCCCCAGTCATTTCTAAATGTTTACAAATTAAAAAAATTCTTCTTTATTTCTATATTTTGCTATATTGTTATTATGTCCTTATTTGTACAGTATATTTTACTAGTTAAATTTATTCTCCATTGTATTTCTTTATTCATATTTATTTCTTATGTATAAGCTTTTATTTTTTTTAAGGTCACTGGCGGTCGTATAAGCATTTCACTGCATATCGTACTGTGTATGACTGTGTATGTGACAAATAAAATTTGAATTTGAACTACAGCAGGAAACAGACATCACAGCGCACATTCTCAGGAATATTTAGACATATTTAAGCAGGAATACAATGCATGAGCAACAAAAACTCTTCCATATGTCAAATCTACACATCTAAACAAATCCACGTACATGGGGCTTTACTGAATTTTTGTATCGTTTTATTTATTTATTAATAAATTCATAAGTTAATCATGACATGAACATGACTGGAGCCTTCTGAAGTGCTGTCACTAACTACTGAAGTGAATCTGAAACTGGCAGAGAACAGGCCTGATGATGCTGTAAACTGGGCTTTTCTATTGTTTATAACATTTCTCTTGATCTTCAAAAATCTTTGTAATTAAAATTGTAATTAATCTTGTGTGAAACCAAAATCTACACTATATTCCTCGATCTAATTTGCTGCCACTGCTTCCTGTTTGTCTTACTATACAATCTCAATCAAAGCATGAGTTAAATCACAATCAAAGCATTATATTAAACCCCAACCAATATATTTTTGATACTAAATAACATAATTAAATAACCATAAACACAACTGCGGGCTGGTCCTGCAGTTGTACCTATTTGGGACAAGGCTGTGTGAGGTGGAGTTATAGCATTTTGAAAAATCATAAAGTCACAGATATTAGAAAATAATTTTATCTCATCATCATCTTCTATACTGTAGCACATATCCTGACAAGGATAAGACTTTGTGCCCAAGGCAGGGTACACCCTGGACAGCATACACCTCAGTGCACATACACATACACACACTACGGGCAATTTGGTAATGCAAGTTGACCTGATCTGCCTGTCTTTGGACTGTGGGATGAAACCGATGTACTGTACCTACTGTAGGGGTAACCAAACAAGCACAGGGAGAACTTGCAAACTCCACAAACACAGGCCTGATGTTTTCATGAACACTCATGTGCCCAAAAGAAATCATGTACAAAATATTCTCTATCAGTTTACTTACTGCTTCATTTGCAAAAATAACTTGTTTTTCACTAAACTGTAAAAAATTAAGTTACTATAGCTCATTCTGCAGTCAAACTGCTGATATAGTTTAAAACAAAAGCTCAGTACAGTATTATTATTGTTGTCACTGGTTTGTCATCATATTTTTTATTTGTAATGATTCTTTTTGATTTTTATATTACAGATATATTACTCAGTGATTTAAGTTTGATTAAGAAAAATCAGTGCTATGTTCTGTTTTGTGCTTTTGTCCCTAAAGATGTATGCTTCTGTGTTAAGTCTATGTAGCTCAACTGAAACAAATCTACATGTCATGACTGGTCCAAATGGTAGCATCACATTTCCGCCTTTCTTCTTCTACACTTGTAATTTTGAATTGAATTGAAATTTGGATGAACGTGGACCAAATTGATTAGAGCCTTAACGAAGAATTTCATGAATATCTTATTCTGTTTTTTCTGTGTAGCAGTAATTTAGTCCAAAATCTAAATATCAAAATAATCAAAATAGTATTTTAAAAGTAAATAATCTATATTCTCCAACAAGATTTACTCAGTTTCATTCTCTATTGTTTTTAGTACATCAGAGAGTGGCGAAGAGACTCGTCATAATGGCATAAAAACCCTATGCCAACTAGTGGCTTGGCAGTGTGATTGCAGAGTTACAGACACACCAGTGTACAAGTATAAATGCTTACATTGCCATATGCCACTAGTGTAGACTTGATGCATAAATCAGGCATAATACTGAGGCTTATATAATAATCCTTTTTTAAGGCCAATTTTGTGTTTTTGATTCTGTGTCTGATATGTAAAGGGAAATGCAACAAATAACCTGTGTGTTTATTTAATGTGCTACAGTTAGCCAGTTGTGTAGCCAGACAGTTCTTCTGTCTCTCTCTCTCTCTCTCTGTTATTTATGCCTGTGTATAATTTTATTACAGTCTGTTTCATTGCAGTGTTTCTAGTTTGGGTAAATGATGCGTAGTGGTTTGTTTCATTTGTGTGTATGAGTTTATATTTCTTTGATGAAAAGCACTTGCAGTTGAAATGGTTGTCTTTATTAACTATCATGAAGTTGAATTTGTTTTACAAACAAGACCCGTGTTTCATTTCCCATGAATGTTTAATACAGAAAACATATGGGAAGAGGAAGATAAAACAAAAGTTTTAAAAGATAAAATGGATGAGAGAGGAAATGAAACGAGTCCTCCACCTGAGGCTTGCATTTTAAAGCGACTTCCTGTTTAATCACGTGTCTCGGACAGCGGAATCCTCCGGAACCGGTCTTAGAAAACGAGATGAAGGCCCACAGTTGGAAATTTTGAAATGCACTATTGTAAAGTGGTGGGTGGAGTCATGCTTAAGAATAGGATAATAGGGACAAAGAAAGAGAGCGAGAGAAATAGACAAAAAGTGGGAGAGGGAGACAGACAGACAGACGGAGCGAGGGACAGATAGCGTTCTCTCTCTTACTGAGTCACTCCCATTTCCTGACTGCAGTTGGGGGATGGTGTGTGTGTGTGTGTGTGTGTAAGTCAAACTTTGTGTGCTTTTTTTTCTGTCTGAGGTCAGCACTAAGGGATTCCCCCTCCTCCGCCAAGCCGTACAATCCACTCCAGCGCTTCCATTCAGCCTAAGTAGTGTGCACTATTGTGTACGGCTAAAAAAAAAAGAGGGAGGGTGCGAGGGAACAGGGAAGGAGAGAGAAGAAACTCGGCCCTTTGTGTGCTGTAGGTTCAGCCGAGATAGAGTGAGAGAGATACTTCTGCTGTTTCTAGCTGCAAATCTTCACCACTTCCACCCTGACACATACTTTAAACATTTACACACACACACTCACCAACTCTCACGCATATGCTGGTTCACGGATGCAGGCGTGGACGACGTACTCTGAGTTGGGCACACGAGTGTGTGTGTGTGTGTGTGCGAGTGAGTGTGTGTGTGTGATGAGAGCAGACGTCATAGCGGCCCATGAATATTGATGCGGAGGACCGTCTTTTTCATCGAGGACAGAAGGAAGTAAGATGGCGGCCCTATAGGACCTGGTTAGGATCTAGAACGCTTTCACGGCACACAGAGGGAACAAAGAGAACGAAGGTGAGAAAAAAAACATGTCGTTTCATAGGTTTCTTTAGATTTTCTCCTCATGGTTGACAGCTGTCTCAAGACGAGAACTGGGAGGAGATCAGATAAGGTTTTAACCAACATGGCTGACATTTTGCTCTGTGTGTCCAAGTCTTGGTATTTTCTGCTCTCTCTCTCTCTCTCTCTCTCTCACACACACACACACACACACACACACACACACATACAAAATTACTAAGCTTGCTCTTTTTCTTTGTGGACACTCCTCTGCTTTAGGAATGTGTGTGTGTGTGTGTGTGTGTGTGTGTGTGTGTGTGTGTGTGTGTGTGTGTGTGTGTGTGTGTGTTAGAGTGTGTGTTAGAGTGTGTGTGTGTGTGTGTGTGTGTGTGTGTGTTAGAGTGTGTGCGTGTGTGTGTGTGCGCGCGCGCACTTTTAAAGTGTTTGGCTATCAGAGAGTTTGTGTGTCTGTAAGAGAGAAA
>JAQMYI010000038.1:31186718-31198688 GCA_030014275.1 Clariallabes melas
GTGTGTGTGTGTGTGTGTGTGTGTGTGTGTGTGTGTGTGTGTGTGTGTGTGTGTGTGTGTGTGTGTAATTAAAATCACCTTCAGCACACAACTTTCCCCCCATGTCATGGTTGCTCCTGATAGACTGAAGTGTGAGAGGTATTGAGCTGAATTGAAAGCACCTTATCTGCATTTAAAATCTTAATTAAACTCCAGGGAAAAAAAAAAAAAAAAACATTCCGCCTCTCGTAAATGTGTGTACGTGTGTAAAGTCCAAGCTGAGTAACTGCACAGGTGAGAGGTGAGTAGGCGGGAGGATTTGACGTCTGTCACAGTGACTAAGGGGTCAGTAATGATTTGTCTTCTAATACAGAGTGAAGATGGCGTGCTGGGTCTGATTTCCCCGGTTGTGTTTAAGGGGCATCGCGAAGGACAAACTTGCAGGGAGTCGGGAGCTAACAGAAGGCGGCGAGTAGCCACCGAGATTGTTATCTCCCACTGGGAGAGATGCTAATTTGCTGCGGAGTGAGCAAGTGCTCAAGGGGAGGTAATTTCCACAGACATCCTCTTAATGAAGCTTGTGTGTTTATATGACATGGGGTGACCTACTGTTTCAGAGCACGAAGAAAAACCGAGCAAACTGTTTCACCATCTGCATGAGCACGGTGCATTAAAGATTCATTCACATTATTCTATATGGATTCATTCGCATTATTCTATAAAGTGCTTATAGTAACGTAATGTGCTCATCCAATTATATTCCAGCACGCTTTATGTTCATCGTTTATGTTAGTTTTCTATAGCGCAGCTCCAAATCACAGGGTTATATATATTAATGCACTCATTTTAAAATATATGAAGAGTGTTCAAGTCATAGTGGGACTTTTGATTGTGCAGAATAACAGATCACAGTTCTATTAATTCTCTGTATAATCCCCTGCTACACTAATGCACTTATCCCACTAGTGCTGCTTAGACGCCATCAAGATAGAAAGATTTCTAAGTACTGTCTGATTCACGTCTGAAGCACCGGCCTCCCAGGAACTCCTTAAATAGTCTAAACATGTGGAAATGTCTTGGAGTGAGGTCAGGACTGTACGAGGATGTGGTAATAACTTCCAGCTGAGTTCCTGTAACGTGCAAGTGGTGTTAGTGAATGATCGTGTGTACAGTTCACACAGACAGATGCGTCTCTTCCACAAGTTGGTGAAGAGTTACCTGTCAAATTTTCAAAGATCAGGCATTACACTCACAATATTATCACAATATCACAACTGAATGTTCACAATAACGACCGCAGCGTGCTCCAAGTCACCTCGGCTGGGATCGTCATCCACGGACATACTGCCTTCTTTAAATTGATGTGAATTTGAAGTCTTCTATAAATGTAAATCCCTTTTTTTACGCCTTAATTTAACAGAAATTTGAAATGAATCCCAGTTTGCCTCGAACATTCCTTGTATTCTAGCTTGTAGGTCTTTCACAGTGACTTCTGTAATTTTGTCAAATCTGTTATTTTTGATATTGTAAATTTGTCTGAAAGGAGGAGTTTCATAAAATTTTATGGAAGGATATTCATATATTTTTTATTTAAGAATTTCCATTGTTATCACTTCTTAAAACATTTTAAACATTAATATTTAATCTATATTTAAATATTCTGTGGTTGAAGAGTAATTAAACACTTTTGTTCATGCTGTTACAGGAAAACAATCACCTACAGCGTTGGTAACAGTCCTTCCACACGCCATTGTATCATTAGTTGTTTTCCTCTAACCGCATGACACAGTGGATTTTATTTCTTTTACATTATCATGTATACATTTAAAAAGCTAATCAAAGTCAAAACGACACATTTCTCTGATTTAAATCTTTGATCTGCTTCAATACAAAGATTTAAATGACATAATGGAGCTCAACAAACGGAACAGCATGAGACTGAAAGGCTATCGAATACAGCATGAATATGAATGAGTTCTCAGGCTTGGTCTAATCATCAAACCCTCAATTCCACACAGCAGGATCTCTGTTACAACTCAACAACTTCTCCAGCAGAATAGCACATCAGAGAGGCCACAATTATCATTTTAAACATAATTATTTGCTGAAAAAGAAAAATCAACAGCATGAGCCTGCGGTGTGTTTGAGCTTTCCAGATTACACAGCAAAATCCCCAAAGCTGAATGAAGTGAGGATTTCACTCACTGGTATTGTGCACTGTGTATTATCGTTCAATCATTTAACAGGAAAAAGATAAATATATATAATATATTAAAAGATAGAATTAAAAGATTATTACAAAAGGTGATTTAAAAACTGATTTAGCCACAGCTACTTATTATGCTTCATAAAGACAATTAGTAATTAATTTAATGCCTTTCTGTTTTATCAGAGCGTATCACTGTGTTTTTGTTTGTTTGGTTGATGTTGTTTTAAGAATATAGTTTGAGAATATTTTCTTTGAGGCTTTTTCAATCCAGATTTCAGACATACTGTACTGTATGTACATAATATTTCAAAGTTTACAACCTAAAAACATAGGAAACAGAAAGAAAGAAAGAAATGACATTATTATTTCAATTTCTGATCTACCATCTTTAGACACATGACAGCTATAACGTTTGAGAATCCTGAAACCTAATAAAACAGCACCAATAAATATCCAGACAATGGCTCGGACCTCATGTCCCAAATTCCAGACCTCATCACGTCCTTTTGTCTCTCAAGGATCGAAGAGGGATACATCTTTTTATTACCGTTTATTATCGGTCATCTTTCTTCTTTTTCTGCCTGTCTCCATGATCATATCTGAACAGTGAGGAAAATCAGAGTGTATTAAAGTGTATAAATCTTACCAGCTCACTTCTTCCTACTTATTCTTCTGAAGTTCATATGATTTTATATTAATGATGCATGATATTGGAATTTAACTTCCAAATGAGCCACAGTAATCTCTTTGGGTTATTTTAAATGAAAATCTGGAAATGTCCTGATATGTGATCCATGCTTTTTAGTTGAAGGAGATTTATTTTCTTCATAGAAATGTTTTTGCAGGCTTTAAAAAAACCTTATTTTAGTCTTTTTGCTGACTATTTTGACTCATAACTAACGGTGAATGTGTTGATTTTAACTGGATTTGACAAGCAAATGACTGCAGTCAGCCAAACAGACCCGAATATCCCATATTTGTCTGTCTTTCTCAGATCATTTAAAGAAGCATTTAGACTGGAACTGTATTACAGCATATCTTTTATATAGTTGCACTATAGCTACTAAAATCATATGATCGTTTTTATATGTTTAAATTACTTGGTAAAATGTTACTAGTTTTATTGTTATAATATTACCACACCCCCAGCCCAATTTATAATAAATAAATAAATAAATAAACCTAAAACCAAAAGCATGTAATGTAAACAATGCTATATAAAATACATTTAAAAAACTATTATTTGTTGTTAGTAATAAAAACATAGCATTACAATAATGCAACTATTACGACTGCACTTCCTGAGAGTTCTTCTTTAGTAATGTTTATAAAAAACAACCCAAGTAAATTTCATAGTGTAGCTAAAAAAAACAAAAAAACATGTACAATTACATTTTTGTGAATTAAAACTTATGAACAGTTTCACAGCAAAATGAAATAAACACTTTCTTTCATCAGACTTTTGCTGATTCTGGCACATTAAGAATTTAATGGACTTTTGTAGACTGTTAGAGCCAAAACAATAGTCATTGCAGTAACACTAAACATATTTAATAAGGTGGTGTCTTCAACTAGCAACGTGAACCTGAAACTGGTAGAGAAGGACGCTGATGATGCTGTAAATTTTACTTCATGTACTGTTTTCAATGTTTTTCCTAATCCTTAAATGTGGCAATTTTATGTTTTTATACTAACTAGCAATGCACAATCATAAATTGCTTATACAATGTCACAAATACAACTTAGGCTTATTTATTCATTGTGACAACACTGTGGATGGTGGAGTTATAGCGTTTTGCACAATTACACAAGGATACAACTCAATTTTGAAAAATAACTTTTTGCATTTGTGGTTTAACTTGGTTTAAGCATGGCTTTTTTTACTGTATATCATTTTAATCTCACTTTGCAGTCAAACTGTTCATATGTACGGTATGACCTGGTTTAGTCACAGCACTGCTGTATTCTCAATTCTGTTTGATCAGACAATGTTTAATTTTTGACTTCACCTCCAACAACAATAGTTTTGGTAAAGTTTTCTATGAGGAGATATTTAATAATGTAACATTTGGAATGAGTCTCCAGTATCAGTGCATTGTAACTGCCAAAGGTAAAGCTGTAACATTTAGATTTCTGACAGGACAGAGGTTTGAATTTTTTTTACATCAAGAAATAGAAAAAAGACTGATGAGGAAGCAATGGATATTTTTTGTATGTTTTGTTTTTCTTTAATAAAGAAGAATAAAACATGAATTAATATTGTGATGTTACAGTAACTCCACTGTATCACACAACCCCGCTGTTAATTGATTTCCCATAACAGCATGACACACAGCCTTTTGTTACATTTTTTTTTGTTTTGTTTTCATTTTTTTTTTTACCGGATATATACTGGTAGAATTTATGTAGAATTTAATTTCTTACATGTCCAGCTTGTGGCTTTCTTCTTCTTCTTCTTCTTCTTCTTCTTCTTCTTCTTCATTTTCTCCTTCTCTCTCTCTCTCTCTCTCTCTCTCTCTATCTATCTCTCACACACACACACACACACATACAAACACACTTCCTCTCACACACATCCTGCATGATGTCCTGCCTCACTGACTCGAAATTGGCTTCATCCCGAGCTCATTATATCAGCCGATGGCCACAAATCAGAAACATATGCTGAGTGAAGAGTGCGTGTCACAGCAGGACATTTACTCTCAATTAGCCCGAATGGGCGGCTCGTCCATCCTCATCCATGTGATCTTCACCCCTCCTCAATCTGATCTTTAGTCCATAAATTTCTCTTCCTTTTCTGTCACTGTCACTGTCCCTCTCTCCCTCTCTCTTTACAACATGTTCTGGGAGACTTACAGCAGCATGATGACTGAATCTTAATCTGAATCTGTTATCAGGATGACGAGCAGCTCACCGAGCGAATGAATCCTAACTTGTCAGGTGCATGCCACGCCTGAAGAAGCACCTTCACTACCTTCTAGATACTCAAACTTCGGCATGTTGTACTCCAGGCTCCTAAGTGGCGCAACAGATCTCACAATCCAGAATAGTCCAGAGATTGTGAGTTTAAATCATAACGATCATCAATGGGGGTTCTAGTGTAGACAGGGGTAGCTGAATGGTTATACTGGTACAGTATACTGAACTTCCAGCCTCCTAACACACAGTATGACTGCAAAACAATCCCTGCTATCCATTATCACTCAAATGAGGATGGGTTCCCTGTTGAGTCTGGTTCCTCTCAAGGTTTCTTCCTATTGCCATCTCAAGGAGTTTTTCTCTCAGCACCGTCGCCCTCGGCTTGCTCATCAGGGACGATCTGATCATTATGATTTAAACATATTTTCTCACACACTTCATAATTATTCCCATAATAATAAAAAATGCACCTTCTTCACCTTCACCTTCACCTTCTTCAGTTATTAGCTGTCATATGATAGTACAGAGCTGAGTGGTGGGTCAGAATTTGCATATTAGCAAATTGTGAGGAACACACCGAAAAAAACCTATCTGCTAAGATAATTTCATGAAGGTGGCGTTGTGGTTAGCACCTTCAGAGTTTAGGGTTCCATTAATGCCTCAGGTCTGTGTGTGTGTGGAGTTTGCATGTTCTCCACTTGGTGCTTGGTGGGTTTCCTCCAGGTACTCCAGTTTTTTTCCCAAAGTCCAAAGACATGCAGATTAGGCCAAGTGGCATTTCCAAGCAGCCCAGAATGACTGTGTGTCCAGTAACGGACTGGCACCCCATCCAGGGTTTACCCACCTTGTGTCCAAAGTCCTGGGATAGGCTCCAGGCCCCCCATGACCCTGTACAGGATAAGTGATATAGAAGATAAATGAATGAATGATTTCATGGATACACACCTCATTTCACCAGATCTGTACAAAGGTTTTCCTCCATGGTGTAAACACCTACTGTAACACTTGTTGTAAATGTTGGAATTTCCTTTTTTTTAACAACTCAATCCACATTGTGGTGTTAAGCCGATTTTGAGGAGCAAAAATGCTTTCTCTAATTAGAATCCATATCTACATACTCCAGGTAAAGAAAAGCTCATTATCCTGCAATATATTTCAAATTAAAGCTGTAATTGGTTTACAGCAAGAAATTCAGTCCTGCTCGTTCATGTTTTATACATTCCATTCACATCTGTCATAAACCCGTGAAAGTGCTGTACTGTATGTTGACTTTGCGCAAATCCATTTGCTCTGTAGATATTGACTACAGGGATTAATAACATTGTTAAACACGCAAGTCCTTGAACTCCTTATAAATGTCTAGGAATCTTTGCATTGTTGAAGGTCAAGTGGTAGTTAGCTTTTTTCCAAATACCTTCTCATCAAAGATTTATTTTAAGACTAATAGCTTGACTTGAGTGCACAGAGACTGAACTTTGCTCCGCTGGAGTGAGAAAGCAATCAGACGTTGAATGCATATGGGAGGAGCAGGAGGGGCGTGGAGGCGGCAGCGGAGGTATGAATGTCACATCTGCGTCCTTTACTGATAAAATTCATTAGGAAGAAGCTCAGTCCTGGATGTTGTGGATTCGGGAAGATCGAAATTACTGAGAACACACAACTGAGAGAGTCTGACTCCTGTAGGAATTCGGTGATGCGTATTAGATTTCTGTCCTGTGAGACAGAAAATCCCATAGGGGTTTGTCACGTTTTATTTTATTTCTAAGTTTTTTTTTTTGCAAGTAGGAATGTAGTTATAGAAACTCAAATATGTACACATACAGTTTGTGCAAAATGTTTTATGATTAAAAACTACGCATCAGGATGTGTTAAATGTTTGAGCAAATAAGCTTTTGCTATTAATACATTATTAACACGTTGTTGATTTTCCTAGCAACGACTCCCCCAGGTACCGTATATGATGAGTTGTTTTCATCCCAACAGATCTTTGAAGAGCACAAGGATGTCTTTCAGGAGGCCCGGGTCACGCGGGTCATGACTCATGACTTTCTTTAAAACCTGAACTTTAATTCTGTTTAATGTAGAAGGTTAAAAGTGATTTTAAGATTCTCTCTGAAGAAGCCCACTTTCAGACTGACCAACAATCTGAGTTATCACTTCCAGGAATGCTTAAAGACAGGACTACAAGCTGATACCAAAAAGTTCAAAGATTAACTCGCTGTACAGTATGTCCTATCTTAGGCACCTTAAAACCTGGCTGAGGAATTCACTATTGATGGTCTGGCCAATTCTCGATGCACAACGCCATGAATGTCAAAAAAGGTCGAGCATTTTCAGTAAAGGCAACGATGGGCTCTTCCACTGTGAAAATTGTTGCTTTGTCTCAGGGTCGTACCCATTTGTCACCGGTAATGATCCTCGACATGAAGGACGGGTCATCCAGAGTACGCTGACGGAGTTCTTGGAAGACTTCGACCCGATGTTCCTTCTGCTCCTGGGTCAACAGCCTGGGGAAGAACTCGGCAGCAGCACGGCACATGTTCAAATCACACTTGAGGATTGCCTTACGTACGACACACCAACAATGGCGGCAGTGTTGTGGATTGTTCTCCGACGAACATCATGAACAAGTTGCCGAAGTGTTTCAACATTTTCAGGGGTTGAGCTCGCTGAAGGTCTTCCTTTTCTCTTGTCATCTTCTAGTGATGCTCTTCCGCTCTTCAGGCGCGCTTGTCACTCAAAACACCTCGAGCAACTCAGTGCAGCAACACCTCAAACTTTCCAAATCATTTCAAAATGTCTCTGTGGCAGATTTTACAAAGAATTTCTGTGGCCCAGTTTCACAAACAAATTTCATGTTTGCTCTTGAAATAGCAGACGTGGTAACATGTGGTAACACTCATGGTCAGAATAGAACCAGTTGCACAGCTTCCGATGTACACAAATCTTATAATTTGTACATTTACATGGAAATGTGATTTATAATCTGTACTGTATATTTACTTCTTGCACACCACTGTACAGTTTCCTATGTTAATTTTTTGAAATAAGAGATGACAAAGGTGTGATGAAGGCTGTCCACCATCCCAACGTTGATTTCTGTTGCAATTACACATTAGCAATATTTAGCGGAGATCCATGAGAACAGTGCTTATGATTTCCCATAATTCCGACATTGTTGGCTCTACGTAAAGTTTCAAGGGAACTAAAACAGTGATGAACCTCGTCATTACAGCTTAAATTCACATGCAAAGGTTTAGTGTGTCCCCGACTAGCGGCGTCTCGCTGCTGGTACTAGATTAAAACTAAAAGCTTGGCGGACTCCTTTTTCATTCTGTCTGAACTCATTCGAAACCCGTGTCTAGACGAGCCACTTGCTTCAGTGAGGCGTAACAACCGCCTGCTGCTACAGGAAACAGCATGTGGGATCGGTGACCTTGACCAAGAGCACCTCTGACTGCAAGTGTGTGTTTCAGCCTGGGAAATACTGACAATACTCACATTAAAAACAATTCCACTACAGCAGGTGACAAAAAGCAATATACTGCTACTGATAACTTTCAAAATTCTGACAGTATTTCCAGTGATGAACCTCGAAGGTACTGTATTTCCTCGAGGTTCATCACATTTTGACAAAATAGTGAGAGATATAAAACCTCTCACTATTTTGTCAAATGCTTTGTTTAACAGTGAAATAACATTCTAGAATATTATAAGAAGACTTAAAATAGCTTAGTGGTTACGGCTATGGGTTGTCGAGGGTCAGGGGTCACCACCAGATCACCACTGTTGGGTCATTCAGTAAGAGCTTTAACCTTACACCCCATGCAACTCATTCATTAGAAAATTTGTGATGGGCAGGGCATCAGGTGTAAAAACTGTGCCAAATATTGCAGATATTGCAAATGATTTGATTTGATCAAAGGAATTGATCATGTCCTCATACATATATACGTATAAATGGTGGGGACAGTGTGCAGGCATGATTGAAAGTTTAGAGGGGGTATGCCAAAAAACCCACCTGTATGATTTGCACAGTGCTAAATGAGGGGTAGCTCAGTGGTTAAGGTGTTGGCCTACTGACCAGATGGTCCCGGGTTCAAACCCCACCACCACCAAGTTGCCCACTGATGGGCCCTTGTGCAAGGCCCTTAAATATCAACTTCTCAGATGTATAAGGGCATAAAAATGTATGTCACTCTGGATAAGGGTGTCTGCCAAATGCCATAAATGTTTACTTCATGCACAACCATCTTATTAAATTCTGCAGCATGCCCCCTACTGGACTCCTCCGGTAGCATGTGTAGTATATACATTGGTATGTGAGCAAACACACTTACAATGTTGCCGGCTGACTATGTGAATGCAACAATTATATTTCCACCCAATTTCTCACCTGATTCATCTTCAGTAAGTGCATTATCCTGGTCCAGGCCGCTGTGGATCAGGAGCCCATTCCGGTAATACTGCACTCACATGAATAAGACTTATCTCACAAATAATCAGTGAAATCAGCCAGGCTCTACTCTGTGACTATAAAATCGTTCTCACCCAAAATGCCCCATGAGTTTAAAGAAATTGAGCTGAATTAAATCAGTGAGAAGTTTTAGCAAACATGCATCAGGAGGAATAACAGCAGCTCTGTGACACGTGGGATGGGAAAAAGGGAGTGAGAGGAGGGAAAACCACTCGAGCGCAGACATTTCAGACACTAGGGCTGAGAAATGGCTTAATCAATCCACTCAAGGACAAAGATGGATGGAGATTAAAGTGAAATGGGCGTCGTGGGTGTGAGCCAAAGCGGTGAATCCTGCTGACGGTTTCACTTCCAAACACCGAAGCTTACAGTGACTGAGCTCTGAGACATGCTACGACAAATCATAAATCTCCCTGTAAATGAAAAACGTACAAGTGTGAATGCCAGGAAGATGAAATATTATTTTTTTATTACCACATGGCTGTAAATTCTGGATCCTGATTGGTCAGAAGGTGTTTTTATATAAAAGACATTAGTGCAGCTGTAAATCACAGGTTTATATTAACGCACTTGTAGAAATGTTCTTATGTAACATTAGTGGAAGGAGTCTCCAGTGTCAGCATTGTGTAACATTATTTACTGACACTTGGCACTTCTTTTGATTGTTTGTTTTTCATTTCTCTTTAAATGAATAAAAGTCAGACTAGTGACTGGTTATAGCTTATAGCATGGACAGGACTTGCTATAACATGAGTAAACTCCTCTCAGGGACATTCTCTGACATTAAATATAATGGAGAAAACATACTGTATGATGTGTCATTCTTTAATGAATAAAAATGTGTTAGCTTAGACAAATCACAGAGATAAAGGTGACTAAGTTTTTACATGGGTCTTATTTCGGACTTAGTTACTACAAATTCATTACAATATTTGGACACACTGGGAAATAATATTTCAAGAAAATGTTTTGTCTTCAAATGACAATGTTTTGTCTTCAGTGGTATAGACAATGATCTCGTAAGGTCATGGGTTCAAACCCAAGCACCACCAATCTACCATTGTTTGGCAAGGACCTTAACCCCCAACTGCTCAGATGTATAATGAGATAAATGTAAGTCACTCCGGATACGGGTTTAATGATAAGAGTGACTATAAAATGTCATAAATGTAAAACATGCTTTCAAAGTTTAAATACCTGCCCTTTAAGAAAAACTTAAGTGTTTCAAGCCACCATGGTAACTAACTGCTAACACAAGGCTGAATCCCAAATATCTCTCTATCCCCTGATCAAGGGCACTACTTAGTGTGTGGAACAAGCCAGCAAATGCCACCAAATTCAGGAGGGGTCACATATTTGTTCAGCATCTTCTGCAAATTAATATCCTCATTACCTTCTTCTTTTGTAGACTTGTTTCCCTTTTGAATGAGTTACCAAGTCCACCACAACACGAAAATAATAAGCATGATAGAAGCTATCAAATACTAGTTTACTGTTTTATCTGTGACGAAGCATCAGGTAATCAGGGAATCATCAGTCAATATTTATGTTAGTTTTCGGCTCCAAAATACACCTCAAATGTAATTATTAAAGAAAATATATACAGTCGCACTCGAAATTATTCAACCCACATTGAAAATTAAGCGAAAATTACTAACTTGCAGCTGCTTGTGATAAATAAGTGAAACATTTAAATAGCTCAGCGCAACTAATATAACAAATTCAAGACACATTGCTCCTGTTAAACTGTATATCCAGACACTACTGTAGGTTATGGCAAATGTTTCTGAGGGATCTTATCCCAATCCTCTAGTTCAGTAAAATTCTTGGGTTTGGATGCTGCAAATGCTTTTTTCAAAATTTTCTATTGGATTCAATTCAGGCGACTATGATGGCTGCACTCTCGAACCCTCCAGGACTTCATCTGAAACCAAGCCTTGATGGACTTTGAAGAATGCTTGAATCACTGATTCACGCTGATTCATAGGTGCAAAACCTTTAGGTTTTCTTTCATCAGTGCACAGAACAAAATTTTCAAACTTCTGTGTCTTTTTTACATGTTTTTTAGCAAATCGGAGACGACTTTGCTTGTGTTTTACTGTGGGTACTGTTTTCTTGTGGGTACTGTACGTGTTGGGGTGACCTTCAGTGTTCAGTGTGTGCCTTATAGTGTAGAGTGAAACTTCAGTGCTGCTGCCACCAAATCATTCTGGAGGACTTTACCAGTCAATCAAGTGTTTTTTAACAATCGCCTCCTCAGGAATCTGATAGCAGCAGGTGATACTGTAGCTTCGTCTTTCTGCCACGTCCAGTAGTGATGCGCGGGTCGGGTATTTTTCCAACCCGCGGGTCCCGCTTTTATGAAATTATTTGGCCCGCCCCAGCC